>QKWP01002309.1:13814-66115 GCA_003550325.1 Gigaspora rosea
AAAAAAAAAAAATGCGTGACCTTAGATGTGAATAAAAAAAAATTGCGTGACTAAGGAAAAAATTGCGTGACCTTTGATGTAAAAAAAAAATTATTATTCATCGCGTCACCCCTGATCGACCAATTATTTTAAACAAAACAAGTAACGGCCGGACTAAGATTAGGATTAGCTTTTGTTAGATGCAATAACTAGAGACCCTCACTCTCTAACCCAAAGTTTTGCAAGGAATTTTTTTTGTTAAAAAAAACGTGTAGTTTCATAGTCAAATTTTAAGTTAGAAGCGATTGTTTAAAAAAAATCTTGTTTCGTTTCGATTTCGCGTTACACCTGATCCTGCATCCCCGATTGGTTAAATGATAACCGCTATTCTAAAGGAAAAAAAGACTAATCTATATAAAAATTCGGGTCGGGTCGGGTCGGGTCGGGTTAATTCTCAACCCGAACCCGACCCGAAACTTTCGGGTCAAAATTTTCTAACCCGAACCCGACCCGACCCGAAATTTCGGGTCGGGTTTCGGGTCGACCCGACCCGATTCGGAGCACTACTCATAATACCTATTAAACTTTTTCTGTTTGAATCAGAAACTGCAACTCGCAACCCCAAGTACCAAATATTTATACTTCATAAACGAAAACCGTCCTATGAAAAGAAATAACTTAATATGGCTGAGTTATAGATACTCATTGAAAGCAAATACCAGAATGCGTATTTTATCAGATGTTTCTAGCTTTATTATATTCACGGTCTGGTTTTTAAATACAGTTACGAAAGTTTAAAGATTCATAAAATGACTATTTTTAGAAAAGTACATTTTTCATCAAAGTTGTCATGATTTGAAAGCGAGACTGCACATAGATGTGTATCTTCAAAATTATATAATCGAGTAAACTTTATCTTTATACAGTATAATATTTATTTAAGTACAGGAGCTATCAAAGGTGTTAAAATCCAAAGCAGCTATATAAACCTTCATTCTCGTAAAGAATATAAATTTAAGCCCATATTTTAACAAACTTTTCTCTAAAAGACTCACTAACCATCTTAAATCCTTTTAAAACATTTTCTTCACTCTCAATCTTTCGAACCGTTAAAGATGTAATAATTGTTTGAAGAATAAAGTCAAAATCTTTTAAACCTGTAATTATAATGTCAAAAAAGTTAAAATCTTATATATCTTTAAGACAAAAATAAATAAATAAAAAATAATACATTACATTGCCAAACTTCACCAGGACGTATACCATTTGCTTTATTGAGAGCTGTTTCTTGTCCATGACTAAAGAAATCCAATAAATATGCATTAAGATTTTCACCAGTTTTTATATAAGGAATACTATGTAAATCTAAATATATTTTGTGGTGTATATGTTCACATAAATCTTCAATATTAATAAATTCATCTCCAATAGAACCACACATTGCAATAAAAGGTGATCGAGCACTAAAAGGAATAGCCATTGAGTTTAAATTTCTAATTAAATCCCATTCTTGAATGTTGTCATCAAGTTGTTTTGGAGGAAATTCAAATTTTGAAAGTGGTAAACAATTATCTGGACCTAAATTTTCCATATTCTGTCTTGTAAATGCTATAACATAATCAGTATAAATTCTTAATATACGTTCATTATGTTCTTCTAAAATTTCTCTAGTTTTTTCAGGTAACTTTGGTAAAAATAATTTTGATGGATATTTTTCCAATATTTCACGATAAAATTTTTTATCAACATGCCGCAATTTTTTTCTATTAAAAAGATGGGATAGAATTAACACCAAGCCTTCCATCATCTTTGTTGGATTAGATTTAATTTCTGAACAAACTTCATGAAATACTCCATGTTTAAATAAAGCTGCCATAGCAAAGTTACTTGGTTCTGTATAATAAAGATGTGAAATCATTCCAGAAAGATTTATGGGAGTTCCTTCTTGGTCTAATATATTTTCACATCTTAAATATTCAATAGAAAATCTTAGATGATGTTTGATTTGTCCTGACAAATGTTCTTTTCCAATACAAAAGAATGAATCACCAAATAACCCCGAAACTGCTTTTTCTGAATATTCTTTGTCTTCAGAATTATTAAGTAATATAAACATTCTTAACACGAGACTTGTTGTTAATGGGAAGTGACCATTAATGTCTGGCAATTCAGATGTTAAAAGCCTTTTGATTTTTGTCAAGGTTATTCCAAAGAACACAACATGTCCTATTAGATCATAACCTCGACGACCACTTCTGCCTGACCTATGATAAAAAAACAAGCATATATTTTATTCATATATCTATATATTTAAACATTTGTCATTTCAAATAAGCTTAAAATTCAAACCTACATTTGACGATATTGAAGAGGTGTCAAAAATACAGAATCACCAATGAATACAGTAGTACGACATGGCTATTATAAAATTATATTTATATGCATTAAATGTCATATATGATATATTGTATTAACTTTAAAACTAAATTTAACTTACCATATTGATTCCTAAAGCCAAGGTACCAGTTGCAATTATGACACTTAGATGTCGTTTTCGAAACAAAATTTCAACAGCACCAAGATATTTTCTTGGAAGACCTGCATGATGAACACCAATTCCTAATATATTGTTATGTATATTTTACTTTTAGATAAAATTTATAATAAATTACTATTTAATAAAGAAAATATTCTAATGTTAATACCTCTTTTTAATGCATCAATAAGTTTAGATAATGATCCAGCTATCTTATCTTTGAATGTATTAATTAATTCTTGTAATTCATCAGATGGCATTTGATATTTTGGATTCACAAAAGTAAAACTTGGATCATGTGCCTCCCAATCAAAAATATTTGGCATAGGAGGATCTAATTCATCATCACCATCATTATCTTTTCTTTTCTTAGTATCTCTCTTTTGCTTCAACTGTTTTTCATATTTTTCTTTTTGTGCAATAGCATCTTTTTTCTTTGCCTGTTTAATTTAATTGAAATAAGTTACTATGTGTTCAATAAATCAAACAGCTTGCATAAAAAAATCAATTTATATATAGAATAATACTTCAAATTCAGGATCATTCCTTCTTTTGTGGTTTTCAGCAGCTTCTAGTTGCTCTAAAATATCGATTGCCAACTGAGTGCATCCATTGCGATCAAAGTGAAATAATATAGCTGGCAACTTATCTTGAGCAGAAAGTTCACATAGCAAAGGAACAATTGCTACTTTATAAAAACTCTCATCATAAACATCCAATTTTTCATTATTTATTTTAGCAGTAGACTCTAATTCATTAAATCTTTCCTTGATATCATTACCAAGATTTTCAATTACTGTTTTAAACATTTTTGCTTTTGATTTGTCTTTTGCCCAAGATATAATTAATTTTTTGATATCTGCCTCAAATTTGTCAGCATCATCTTTTACAATATATCCAACATCTTTAAAGTATTTATCTGGATTAATTTTTTGAAGTTCAGGATCATCTTTATTAACATTGTTCATTGCATCCCAAAGTTCAATACAATGAGATGGTAATAACTTCATATCAGCAGGAATTCCACTTTCAGCAACAACTACTGAAGACATTGCTGAAAATGGATGAATTGATATCAAACAATCTTGACGTAATTCATCTTTTGGTTTGACAGTAGTTTCAACCAAAGGACGCAAAGGAAATTTTGGAATGAAAACATATTGTTGAAGATCAGAAAATCTTTTTGTAGTTTTAATTAAATTCATTTTATATCCACGAGAAGTTTGAATTTTTTCAATCCATTTATTGAATGGTTCAGGGTTTCCAATTGTAGCAGAAAGAGCTAATATTGGACATTGTGCAAGAAGTAATAAAGATTCCCAAGTACTACCACCATCCATTTCACCTATACAATGAACTTCATCAAGTATAATACGACGAATTCTTGAACACCATTTGACGCTAGTTGGTGATAATAGTAAAATTTCCAACATTTGTGGAACTGTAACTAGAATTTGGCACTTTTCATTATTTTCTTTATACTCTCTAAATAATGTATAGTGTGAATATTCTTAATATAATTATAAATTAAAAATAAACATCTAGCATTACTTTAAGTATTAATAAGTACCTAGTCCATATTCCCCAAACAGTTTTGCCACCTTGCTCATAATTTTTTTCAAATCGGCCATATACTTCTGCTGTGACCTGGTTTACAAGAGCTTTAGTAGGAGAAACATATACTAAGATTCCTATATGTATAACAACCTTTTAATACTAATGATAAGGTAATATTATAATATAACTATAATAATTATTATAATAAAGCAACAACATTACCATCATCATCTTCACGCAAAACCTTTTCCATAGCATAAAAAGAAATGAACGTTTTTCCAGATGATGTTGGACAACAAACTAATGCTGATTCATTATTGTCAATTACATTCAGAACTTCACATTGCCATTGATCTAATTGTATGTAATTTCATAAAGTTATTTTTGTGAATAATTATTGTTGAGAACAAATATGAAGTTAGACAATCATAGTTTATAACTATTAAGCAAAATATAATTTGCCCTCATAGAGGACCAACCTCACATTATCTCTCGCAATTATTAACATTATCAATTAATATTATTAAATTTAAATTAGATGCTAACCTGGTTTAAAATTTTTAACACGTTTATCATCAACAGAATTTGTATTTCGATCCATTAAATGTCCTGCAAACTGATTCAATAATATTCAAAAATGAGATAAGAAATCAATATTCGTACAAATATACATACATGTTATACATACCAACATTTGAAATCTCGCATCAGATATATCTAACATCAAATTAGTTGAAGACTTTGGCATCTCAAATTTCAGCTTTTGTTTGTCTTTTTGCTTTTCTTTTTGCTTTTCTTTTTGCCTTTCTTTTTGCTTTTCTTTTTGCTTTTCTTTTTGCTTTTCTTTTTGTTTGTCTTTTTTGTTATCTTTTTTATTATTGTCTCTTTCTAATGCATCAATATTAAACATTGTAAAAAGTCGATTTTTTGAATCTTCTAAACCTAATCTTTCAAGAATTTCAATTAAATAACCCTTTTGATCTTTATCAATGATTGTATTAAAATTTTGAGCAATAAAAAAGATTTGACGGTATATTTTAACAGGAATTTCATAATGATTACTATCTCTTTTTTTAGAATTAGAATTTATACAATATTTGTCCCATTGACATAATAATAATTGTAATTTATAAATTTGTAATAGCATCTTGATTTCCGGATGTTTAATTTTATCTTTGTCGATTTGATTACATAAATGAGATAATTTTGATTCAATATTTGAAAATTTATTTATTTCTTCGATTAGAACATTAAAAGAATTTTCATCATCTTTTAATGATTTATCTAATCTTTCCTTATTAGCTTGTTCGATAATTTTTTTCATACTATTTGATGGTTTACTTTGTAATGTTTTGTTTGACTTTTTATCACCATTTTTATCACCATTTTTATCACCATTTTTATCACCATTTTTATCACCATTTTTATCACCATTTTTATCACCATTTTTATCACCATTTTTATCACTATTTTTATCACCATTTTTATCAACTATGATTTTTGATCTATAAAATCCTTGAGTTCCATATAATGAACTTGCATATCTACCCAAAAATCTAACATATTTTTGATAATCTCTCTGTTTTATTTCGATTTTAGATTTGTTTTTAAATTTATAATTATATGTTGGCTCTTTAAGTGGTCTTGTCGAATGCCAATGAGTAATTTCATCATACGGTATATTTTCAGCCATTCCATAAGAACCAGAATCAATAATATCAGTATCATTTTCACCAAATTCCAATTGCATATCTCCAAGAATTTCGACAAAAAATGGATAATTAAATGGAAGAAGTGATAATTCGATATTTGCATAAGTTGGAATATTAAGTTCTTCTATTTGAATATTGTTTAACAAACCATTAAAATTAATGACATTATTGTTATGATTATGTTCTAAAATGTTCCATGCTATATCGAAATCTTGTTTTATTTCGTTTGGAAGACTATTAAAGTCAAGATCTCCGTCTTTTTGTAATTCAACTAAAGATATAAAGAGACGAGTATCTACAAAATCCGCAAGGTTATTTTTCGTGTTTTCAAAATAGCTTATAACTCTTCTAAGAGAATCATTAACTAATACATTGTCACAACAATTGTAAAAGTTTTCTAAGAATTTATTAATAATATTATCATTACTTTCGTCTATTCCCTGCATTGATGGCAGAGTTCTTAATTGCAAAGTAATATAATCCAAAAGGTAAATATGAAATAAAAATAGTTTAGAGAGCAAACGATATATTGGTTCCGAATTTTGATTTAAAAGAGCAATCAATGATATTATAACCAGAATGAGTCTTCTTCCACCATTATTAAGAACAGTTTGATTTTCTTGTTCATTAAACAGATTTAAAAGTGCATTTTGATTTTCTTGTTCATTAGATAAATTTGAAAATACATCTTGATTTTCATGTTCATCTGAATTTGTCGCCTCAATTGAACATAGATCGACAATATTTGGAATATTTTCAACAGTTGATAGTTCTACATTACCACCACGATCAAATACAAAAGCTTGAGCCCTGGAATCCCTAAACTCCATTCCTGGTATAAGCGCCATAGACAGATCTTTATGAAGTGAATGGTAAAATAACCCTTTCAAAAGAATTGACATTTTCTTCAGACCTTTTTTAGATAAAATCTTTGAATTTTCAATACCGTCTTCAGTGGATCCATCACCAGATAAGATAAACAGCGGTTGTCTATCATCGATATATTGATCAAATTGTGGATCCCACCAAGCTGGAAATTCATAAATTGAAACTTTACTTTTATGTTGACAAGATTTTAAATGATCAATAATAATTTCTCTAGCAATTCTAAATTTTGGATTACAGTCCCATATCACTTTATGCGCATTAAAAAATACTAAATGAAAAACGCATCCTCGTTGCTTGAGTTTGTTAAGAAATGTTTCTACAAGATAAGTGAGGGACAAAAATTGACCACCGCCATATGGTTGTATAAAATTAAGAAAATGTTTTTCTGGATCGCAGAGGAATTCATAAAGCAAACTATCACCCTCTACGACGAACAACTCACTACCTTAAATTAACAAAAATCGATATATATAAATTATTAATTATTCTGCATAAAGTAACATAAAGATTTTAATTATATAAATTTAATTCTTTATTCCGAGAAAAAATTTAAATATAATAAAATCTCGAAATGCATTTAAAACATTCTTTAATATATTATAGTTATCCTAATTGATATTTACCACCAAAGTCACCAATTAAATCAACATATCGACTTCGAAGTTTATTATACCAGTTGTTTAAATATTTTATATAATCGTTTTTTTTCATGTCTCGGTCTCAAAAGGATGAATCCCGAACTTTATTGCTGCCTATATATAAAAAATTGTTGTGTTGCACCCGATACGCATATCATGATTGGAAATAACCATACTGTACTACATTTAGTCCAAAAAGGACTACAATGACAGATTTGCCGAATAACGATCGTCATAAATTAATATCCCAAAAACCATCTGGTCGCAGAATAAATATAGATAGCATAATTTATTGCCTGATATTACCGTATATAGACGTGTTATTGTCAGCTAAAAAGTGATATAATCGTTCAACCAGTCTACATGATATTGGAGAAATGGCAATAATTCGCACTTAATTCGCACTAATTACATGATTTATATCATCAATAAAATTGGCCCATATGTTTTGAATAAAAAAATGTGCATTTTCTTCTCGCTCTTGCTCAAGCTAAAATATTAATGCTAACCAGATAATTAACTCAGCTAGAATCATTAGACCAAATTTTAACTAAAAGTTAATTCAAATTATACTAGATTTAATTACTCTAAAAATAGGTTGTTCATTTTATATGTTCGTTTCAATTTTTCTCACCCTCCCTCAAAGAGCTCTAGTTAGTGGTTTTAACCGAAGAATTAAATGCAAGCGGCTCTATATAGATTTGATCAATTGAACGCCCACGAGCCCTAATATCTCAAAAAGAATTATTTACAAAGTGCACCTGAACGATCTCGTAATAATCAAGTTTTCGATTTAACACCCACGAATTTTAATGCATGGAATAAAGTAAATTATTTTACTAAATAATAATTTTGCTCAAAATCTAGTTTTGATTATAATGTACTGTAGTATTTATTGAATACATGTATACTAAATGGTTATATAATCTTAATGACTTCTCATGGCTCATTCGGTTATAACGAAGATTGATTATTATTACAAGAACAAGTTATATATTTAATAAAATTCAAATTTTCGCTTTAGTACCTTCTAATAATTCGTAAAATGTGGATTACTTAGAAAATACATCAAATTTGGTTGGAAATTGTCAAGAAATTAAATTATTTACTTTTCTTAAAAGATCTTCTCATAGAATTATGTAATTTGGTTGAAATAGTAAGAAACTAAATGATTTTAATAGTGCTTATTAGAGAATGTATTTAAAATTGATTAGCGAAAACAAGAAAATTTTTTGACCTTCCCGATCCACCCAGAAGCTAACTATCATGTGGTCCTTCCATTTCTCTGATCATGCTTTTCTGTTCACATGTCTCTGCTACATGTCTTTGCTCAGCCGGCTTGTTCTAGCAAGCAGGAAATCACTAGCTTACGCCGACTCTCAGTGCAATAATTTTGCAAGATGTCTTTCTATTCCTGACCAATCTCGGTCAATTTTTCATTTCATTGTCACGTACTGTGCTAGCACATATCAGCTCAACTAATAAAAAAATACCAAAAAATTTACTATTGCATACTCAAACTACAGTACAAAATTTAATATACTATCGTATATTATAAAGAATTAGAATACAGCGGGAATCTTTGAAAATTATAAAGAAAAAGATCCGGAAATTTTTATTATTGTCTGATCAGAAGCGACTATAAAATCTAGAATACTAATGGATGTTATACTGAAGAATTGAAGACGATAGTGAATATTTGAAATTGTTATTTTTTTAAGGAAATTCGTAAAAAAATAAGAATTTAAAAGAATTTGATTTTCGTGAGATGGCAGTAATTTGAAATTTTTATAATATAATTTATCGCACGGAAATCATTAATCGTACAATCATAAATATAAATTTGAAATTGAAATTATTCGTAAAATCGCCAGTACTTATATCAGAAAAATAAGTCATGAAAAAGGCAAAATAATATTCCATAAATGGTCAAATTTTGATCAAGGTTTGATTCATTTATAATATTCTTTTCTTATTATACAATGATAAAAATAACACAGTGAACTTAAAACTATCATATGGAAGCAATTCTTGCTTTTTCATTACTTTTCTCGTTAAAAATGACACAATTCCGTCATCATTTAAATCAGCAATTTGTTGCTATACTTGAAAGTTTTATCAATATCATCATATATGCCACACTACAGAACTACCCATTTCAAGTATAATTCTGTACGTTTATCTTTAGTTTTTGTTTTTTACGAACAAGAAAAAAAAGATAATAAGTAAAAAGCATAAGATTTAAATAAGCAGATATATCAATATACAATAGTTGCGAATCTAAGCAGATGAAAAAGCTTTATTATTTAAATATGTACCAATTATTAAAATTCCTCATGTTAAAAAAACAAAAGATAAGGATTGATATTCAAGCACTTGAATTCGTTAAAAACATTAAGTGAGCTCATGTAAAATACTCAGATTTTTAGAAACAGTACATGATTGGTCAAATGCAATTTACAATATTATCCTGCCTATGTCCGTAAAAATGTTATTGTGAACGCCTATATTTGTATAAATTTTTTTACATTTGACTAAAAATGTATTAAAACTGTATTAAGACTATATTAAGACTGTATTAAGATTATATGAAGACTGTATCAAGACTATATTAAGACTGTAGTAAGACTATATTAAGACTGTATTAAGACTGTATTAAACTAGGGTGCGGAAAAAAAAAGCCCGGTAAATTGTGTAATATTGTTTTTATAGCCTTCAAAAAATACAAAAATAAACCGGGCTTTTTTTCCGCACCCTAATTAAGAATGTATTGCCGAAGTTTTTTAATGTCCATAAATTTTAAATAATATGTAATTATCAAGTGCGTAGTCAAGATTCGTTATTTTCGTTTCTCACTACCACGTTGTCATACTATACGAAATAGACATTAACACACGAAATTCACATCTTGTATCACATTTCAGCGCTTTTAAATCATGTTCATGTTATCTAACTAGTATTTAGAACGTCGATCAGTTGGCATCTGTTTGGTGAAAAATCTGAAAAAAAAATTCAAAAGAGCGAGAATAACATAAAGCGGGCATTCAAAATATAAAATTCTCATTATTGCCTAGAACGTAGAGGAATATTATGAGGTGTAATATCTGATATGTTTACTTTCATTTTTAACTTAGCTCCTGATATCCAAAACGTTACTTAACATTTTATTACGACTTAAAGTACAGTATAATACAGAACAATATTATATTTTAAAAAACACAAGTAACTTTTTTTGGTAGAATATACAAGGTACAGATAAATTTAGTATTAGATTTTCTTTAGAAATAATTCTCACTACAAATCACATGAGTCCATAACTATACCGAATATGGATTATTCAGCGACTAAAAAACGTAACAAGTATTTAAAAAAAAAAAAAAAAGCAATACGCACTTTCAAATTTAAATTCTATCGAGTAAAATAAAAATATGAACCAGACGAGCCCTTCTGAACTTTGTAATTTGGGGCATAATTACGAAAAAGAAGTTGGAGTTGAAAGGATGAACATAAGGCATTCATTTATTATCAAAAATCTGCTGATATGGGTGATGCGAGTGGAACATTTAATGTTGGTTATTGTTATCAAAATGGAATTGGAATTGAAAAGGATGAACATAAGGCGTTCATTTATTATCAAAAAGCTGCTGATATGGGTGATGCTCATGGAGCATTTAATGTTGGTTTTTGTTATGATGAAGGAATTGGAGTTGAAAAGGATGAACATAAGGCATTCATTTATTATCAAAAATCTGCTGATATGGGTGATGCGAGTGGAACATTTAATGTTGGTTATTGTTATCAAAATGGAATTGGAATTGAAAAGGATGAACATAAGGCGTTCATTTATTATCAAAAAGCTGCTGATATGGGTGATGCTCATGGAGCATTTAATGTTGGTTTTTGTTATGATGAAGGAATTGGAGTTGAAAAGGATGAACATAAGGCATTCATTTATTATCAAAAATCTGCTGATATGGGTGATGCTACTGCAACGTATAATCTTGGTTATTGTTATAATAAAGGAATGGGAGTTGAAAAGGATGAACATAAGGCATTCATTTATTATCAAAAATCTGCTGATATGGGTAATGTGAGAGGAACAAAATGTGTTAGTGTTTGTTATCGAGATGGAATTGGCGTTGAAAAAGATGAGAAAAAAGCATTCAAATATTTTAAGAAAACTGCTGATATGGGTGATGCTGAAGGAGCGTTCAATGTTGGATTTTGTTATCTTAATCAAATTGGGGTCCAAATGGATGAAAATAAAGTATTTGAATATTTTAAAAAATCGGCAGATATGGGTTTTAATTTAGGGAGATTATTCGTTGGTGATTGTTATAGGAACGGGATCGGAGTATCAAGGGATATACACCGAGCAAATCATTGGTATAGAATGGGAAGGAGTTTAACTTGAAAATATAGATTATAAGTTGAAAGAATTATTAAGTAACGAAAAGTATAAATTAACTTGGGTTTTTTATAATAAACTTAAAAATGTTCGAAAGATTGGAAACGGCTGATTTTCAACGGTATATTATGCATATTGGTTTAATGATATTAGAAATTTATGGACTCATGTAGCAGTAAAATTGATTCATGGATCAAACGAACATGTTCAGGAATTTATCAATGAGGTACCTATTTTTTTTTTAATTCATTATTATTATTTCTTTTTTTAAAAAATAAAGAAAGCTAATACAGTATTATAATAGTTAGAGAGATACTGTGAAATTGGATTCGAAAATCCATCATTCTTGGAATGTCATGGAATATCGAGAGACGAAGAATCAAAAGATTATATGATAGTCTTAAGCTATGCAAGAGAAGGATTTTTACGCCAAAATCTTCAAAAAGTAGCACAAATGAAATGGATGGATAAGTTAAATTTTGTTACATTGTATCGCTTCTGGTTTAGAATCGATTCACTCTCATGAATTGGTTCATTGTGATCTTCATAGTGGTAATATTTTACAACATAATTTACGTAGCGCGTATATCACTGATCTTGGTTTATCGTCTGAAAAAGAAAAAGATGGAAAAGTTAGAGGTGTGTTACCTTACGTGGCTCCTGAAATTTTGATATCTGGGAAGTTTACACAGGCTGCAGATATTTATGGTTTGGGAATTATTATGACAGAAACATCAACAGGAAAAAGAGCTTTTAACGAAGAATCATTTAATGAAGATCTTTCAATGCAGATATGCCAAGGAAAAAGACCAGAACTTGATATTGAAACTCCTGATTGTTATGTTAAATTAGCAAATAGGTGTATGGATAAAGATCCTGACAAACGCCCCACCGCCACCACGATCGATTATTACATCGGTTACTGGTTAATTATTATGAATCAAGATGATGATAACGATATAAAGAACCAATTTTTAGAAGCTGATAGAAGCAAGCAGAAAATAATTGAAGCAAAGAATCCTAATGAATCAAAAAATTCTAATGAATCATACACGAGCAAATTAATAAATACGATAGAAATTGCTGAAGGATTATCCAAACTAATTTTATCTGACAATCTTTAAATAAAATTGTTATATTTGACAGATTTAAGATTTGATCAAACAATTAATATTGAATTTATAAACCTAGTTTTATTTAATGAATTTGTTATTATTGACCATTATCCTAAAATTATTATTTAACCAGTACAATTGAAACTGGTAAATTGACTTTAACGAATGCTTTAGTACAGTAGATGATCTCTGAACGAAGGAAACCGGTCTTTTAAAAATAGAAATCACTTTTTATTATTATTAAAGTCAAATTAAATATTAATTGTCAATTTAAAAATTAAATTTTCACAGATAGTGCTTTTTTTTTGAATTCATAAAATAACGTTGAAATAATATACAACATATTAAAATGTTAGGAAGTATAAAACAAGCGAACTTTATTGAATTCTATAAAATACATAAAACTTTCAATAATTTATGCATCTACATTTTACTATATTTGGTTGTTGTTGCCAAGCAAGTTGCTGGGTTGGTCCATATGATATCTGATATAAATTGATTATTCGTTTGACTTGGAGTTGTTTGCCAGAGTCGTTGAGGCATATTTGCTGAGGTATAATTTGTCTAGGCATATTGCAAGATATTAACATTTGTTGATTTGCTTTTTTATTCACATCTGCCATGTTTGATATGGCATTTTTTGTTGCAAAGGATGCAACTGCTTTTCCATTTACTGCTGTTGATTCAAGGATTGCATCGCTAAACCATTATTCATTTGTCATTAAATTGGGCATCCAATATATTTAGAGTTTGTGGTGGAGGTATCATGTTTGGATTAATTAATATTTGTTGATAATGCTGCATTTGTTGAGGCCTTTGTATCTGTTGCAAAGTTGTGTTTCGTGTTTGCAAACACACTTTTGCTGTGGCATGTCTTGTACAATCGTTTTTTGCTTTTGCCATACCTGAGAAAAGTTAGGCATTACATGCTGTGGTTGTCGCTGATAATTGTTATTTGGGAACATTTCGTGTACCACCACATTTTGTGACATGCTGTGAGATAGAAGGTGAAATTGGTATTAGAAAAGTCTGTTGAGGCTGTGTAATTATTTGATGAGGTCACTGAACCACATTTTGGTTAACTCGAAGAGTTGGTTGGAGTATATGTTCTGGAATCTGTTGTTGCATTGCCAGATCTGGAACCTTAAAATTATTGTCATTTTGGACAAACCAAATTCTGACGGTTGGTGTATATTATGACTGAGATTACTTTAAATACAATATAACAATATATTAATAAAAATGCTAGTGAGTTATTTGAAATTTTGGATATCAAATGTATGTATGTAATCAATACAATATTTGATATTGATTGGTAAAAAAGAGAGTTAAAAATTATAATTGAATAAAAGGTAGATAAATAAAAAAAATAATAAAAAAAGATGCTTATTTAAGTTTGTAATTATATAAATAGCAAATTATAAATTTAATATAACTGAGATTAAATAATATAATTTATTTATTTAGATTATTATGATTGGTAAAAAAGAGAGTTAAAAATTATAATTGAATAAAAGGTAGATAAATAAAAAAAATAATAAAAAAAGATGCTTATTTAAGTTTGTAATTATATAAATAGCAAATTATAAATTTAATATAACTGAGATTAAATAATATAATTTATTTATTTAGATTATTACTTATTTACTTATTTATTTAGATTATTACTTATTTACAGGTTGTTAAAGTTTTTGATTTAGATTAGAAGAAAAAAATACGTACTACCAATTTGTACTTGAAATATTTATTTTAAAAGAAATTATACATAATAAATTAAGGCAGCTGTATTCTTACAACAATAAGTACACTTTTATTTATAAATATATATCATCTAAATAAAATTTAATTGTTGTAATAAAGTATTGTACTTATCTATTACCATGTATTATATAGTCAAACCTCCCTATATAATTATACCTTATATAGTTATACGGTACCTTTAAATGAGCACTCAATATTGTATAACAAACTTAAAATTATAAAAACCTTATTATAATTGCAATAATTTTAGAAGTTTATTAATGATTTTACTTTATTTTAATTACCAAATTTAACTAGCTAGATATAATATTATATAATATAATTATAGTTATAATAAATCTCTAGCTTTGATTTTTTTTAGCACTAGCTAATTCAAATTTGTTTAGAAATAAGTATTATATTGTATTACAATATAATAAATTTTTAGCTAATTTGGGTTAGTAGTTTTTAAGAAATCACCTAAAAATCATATAAAATTTTTTTAAAAAAATATATATATAATTTTTAATCAATTTTCAAGTACTATTAAACTAATTGGCTAAAATTTTAATATAATGTAACTTAATATTATATTAAATCTAGTAAAAATATTAGCTAATTTGATTGGTAGTTGTTAAAAAAAAAAATCAAAACAGGGGTTTAATACAAATTTTAATTTTTTAATTTTTTTATAATTATAATTTATAACTTTTACTATATAAGTTATGTGATTATATAGAAGTTTAATTTATAATCACACTCTATACAATTACCAAAATGGGTGCAACCAACTTGGCAATATATACTGTTACAGCTGATACTAAAATTTAGAATCTCTATTTGAAACTATAAGCTCTACTAAAATCTATACATACCTTTATATATTAAATCTATATCAAATCCTATAAAACAAAAATGAAAAAATACATCAAAATTTTTTAAAATTTCATGCCAAATAGATTAAAATTTTAGCATAAGCTGTTTCTAGCGTTAGCTGCAATATTTACTTAAAGGACAGAAAAGACATTTGATACTGCCAAAACCTGTGAAACAAGTCAGAATTTCAAGAATAAAATTTATAAAATTAGATTATTTGTCCATATTCACAAATAATACTAATTCATTGACATATTTATGGATAATACTGTATATTAAATCGGATAATGTTAAAGGTATTGCAATATATTTTATCAAACACTGTTAATGCAATGCAAGAAGAGGTTTCGGGTATGATAGGGCCTTTTGGAATCAATTCGAAGGCAGCAAAGTTTTCAAAAACTTTATTTGCCCTCGTCTCTGCCAAGATAGAAAACATTGGTAATACATTTGATGAAGCAGAAATCTTTCATAAATCAATTCCAATATGAATCGATTCCAATGTAGTCAATTAAGATGCAAAATATTATAAATTTATAATAATTTTTTAATAATGCTACTATAGCTGGATTGATAGAATTTATTGTAATTTTATTTAGTTAAAATGTAACAATTCTTTAATCATATATACATAATTATATAAAAAAAATAGCATTTGCTGAATTACTGTAATATTTCTTTAGTTACATCTTTCTAAGTATAGTACATGTTACATAAAACATATTTTATATAATTTACAATAATTTAATAAAAAGATCGCATTATACAATATGATGAAAGCAAATTACAATTTTATTTATTTTGTAAAAAAAAATTTAATAAATAAATAAAATAAAATAAAATACGAATTTTTATAAAAAGAAAACAAAAAAAATTTATTAATGCATACTCATCAAGCTGCAAAATTTAATATACTATCGGGTATTTTAAAAATTAGAATACAGCGGGAAATTTTTGAAAATTATAAAAAAAAAAAGAAATTTTTATTATTGCCTGGTCAAGCGACTACAAAATCTAGAATACTAATGGATGTTCTACTGAAGAATTAGATCATGACGGGGAATCTTTGAATTTGTTATTTTTTTTAAGTGGAATTCGTAAAAAAAAATATGATTTTAAAGGAAGTAATTTGAAAATCGCAGTAAAACAATAACATCTTTTCGTTTATTTTTTACAGAAACCATTAATCATACAATCAAAAATATAAATTTGAAATAGATACTGTATCAGAAAATAAGTCATGAAAAAAGAAAACATTATATCTGATATTCCATAAATGGTCAAAATTTGATCAAGTTTTGAATCATTTGCAGTAATCTTTTTTATGATCATAAAAATACACAGTATAGTGAACTTAAAATTAACATATTGAATCAAATCTTGCCTTATCATTATCTACCTAAAAATGCACATTCCATTATTTTTGTAACATAACTTACGTCATCATTTAAATCAGAAATTTGTTGATATACTGAAAGTTTTATCAATATCATCATTTATGCCAAACTAACAATTCACCTGAATACGTAAGTGCAATTCTGTACGTTAATTTTTTTTCCTTTTTTTTCATGAACAAGAAAAAAAAAAGATTACAAGTAAAAAGCATAATATTTAAGTAATCGGATATGTCAATATACAATAGCTGCGAATCTCAGCATGATAAAAGTTTTATTATTAAAATATATACTACTGTTAAAATTCCTTATGTTATAAAAAAAAACATTGTTTAAAAGATAAGGATTGATACTGCAAGCTTGCACTTGAATTCGTTAAAAACATTATGTGAGCTCATGTAAATGCTCAGATTTCTAAATACAGTATATAAAACTTCCAGATTTGTAATTGGTCAAATGTAACTTACAATATTAGCCTGCCTATGTCTGTAAAAATATTAATATTATTATTAAATAATATATTTTTATAATTTTGTTATTACATTTGATTATGTCACATATAGTTATCAAGTGCGTAGCTGGCTTCTCAGCTAAGGATGGTAAAAAAAAAACTTTTTAAAATTTTGTATTTATTAAATATTACATAAGAAATATATTTAATCGCTTTAATTTTTTTTATCAAACTATTGTATTGCATTTTAAATACATCATTTGCCTACAACATTCCATTCTATATTAATTTTATGTTTTTTTTTTTGTATTGAAAGTCCAAGCATTAACACTGTGTAAACCTCATTAAATAAGTTTTTGCAAATGAATTAAAGCATCAATAATTTATCTTTCTATTATTGTCGTCATCATCGAATACCATTATCTTTAATTCTTCTAATTCTTAAATTTTGGTAATTGCATTTTTGACTCGACATGTTCAGTATTTTTGTATAGTTTAAACGGATTTCTTTTAAAGGAGGTTTTCCACGATTGCTTGGATAATTTTTTTATTCGATTTTTTTTTTTAGAAATCAAAATAAATATTATCAATTATATTACGCAATCGGATTATAATACGTCATAATGTATTAACCCATTTTTTTAACAAATTTAAATCAAACATGATTTTTAAGATTACGTTTTAAAACATTTGCCCTCCCTATTCTCAGATTCGCTTCTCACTACCACACCGTCACACTCTAAGAAATAAACATTAATACACGAAGTTTACATTTTGCATCACTTTTTAATCATGATTGATTAATTACATGTTCATGTAATCTAATTTGTATTTAGAACGTTCCAATTTTTCGTTAATCTTTCGCTGATGTTTGTCGATCAGTTGATATCTGCCCGGTAAAAAATCTGAAAAAAATTCAAAAGAGTGAAGGATTAGTCAAAGGGAGAGTGGAAACCCAAAAAGTTTCTGATGATAAAAAAGAGTAAAGAGCGAGAATAACAACATAAACCGGTCATTCAAAATATATAATTCTCATTATTATCTAGAATATAGAGAAATATTATGCAAATATCCAAAAACGTTAATATTTTATTACAATTATATGATGACTATTATTATTACAATTACGACAGTATAATATTGTACAATATAAAAAATATAGAATATATATTTTAAAAATACAAGAATCATTTTGGTAGAATATACATGGCACAACATATATATCGTTACATAACAAATCACATGAGTATAGATCTATACCGAATATAAATTAATTCAGTGACTAAAAAACGTAACAAGTATTTTTTTAAAAATACTGTACTTTCAAATTTAAATTCTATCGAGAAACATAAAAATATGAACCATTCAAGACGTTCTGAACTTTGTAATTTGGGGTATATGTACGCAAAAGGAATGGAGTTGAAAAGGATGAACATAAGGCATTCATTTATTATCAAAAATCTGCTGATAAGGGTGATGCGAGTGGAACATTTTATGTTGGTGTTTATTTTCAATATGGAATTGGAATTGAAAAGGATGAACATATGGCATTCATTTATTATCAAAAATCTGCTGATATAGGTGATGCTACTGCAATGTGTAAACTTGCTTATTGTTATTACAATGGAATTGGCGTTGAAAAGGATGAACATATGTCATTCATTTATTATCAAAAATCTGTGATATGGGTGATGCTGGAGGAACAAATAATGTTGGATTTTGTTATGATGAAGGATTTGGTGTTGAAAAGATTGAACATAAAGCNTGATATGGGTGATGCTGGAGGAACAAATAATGTTGGATTTTGTTATGATGAAGGATTTGGTGTTGAAAAGATTGAACATAAAGCATTCATTTATTATCAAAAATCTGCTGATATGGGTCATGCGAGTGGAACATTTAATGTTGGTGAATGTTATGATGAAGGAATTGGTGTTGAAAAGGATGAACATAAGGCATTCTTTTATTATCAAAAATCTGCTGTTATGGGTGATGCGAGTGGAACAAATAGTGTTGGTGAATGTTATTGTCACGGAATTAGTGTTGAAAAAGATGAATATAAAGCATTTATTTATTTTCAAAAATCTGCTGATATGGGTAAGCAAGTGGAACAAATAATGTTGGTGATTGTTATCGTCATGGAATTGGAGTTGAAAAGGATGAACATAAGGCATTCATTTTATTATCAAAAATCTGCTGATATGGGTGATGCTACTGCTGTATAACCCTTGGTTATTGTTATCAAAATGGTATTGGAGTTGAAAAAGATTGAACATAAGGCATTCATTTATTATCAAAAATCTTCAGATATGGGTGATGCGAATGAGACATTTTATGCTGGTGTTTGTTATCAAAAAGGGATTGGAGTTGAAAAGGATGAACATAAGGCATTCATTTATTATCAAAAATCTGCTGATATGAGTAATGCTATTGCAATGTGTGATCTTGTGTTTGTTATTGAGATGGCATTGGTGTTGAAAAGGACGAACATAAGGCATTTATTCATTATCAAAAATCTGCTGATATGGGTCATGTGAGTGGAACGAATAATGTTGGTAATTGTTATCAAAATGGAATTGGAGTTGAAAAAGATGAACATAAGGCATTCATTTATTATCTAAAATCTGCTGATATTGGTGACGCTACTGCAACGTATAATGTTGGTTATTGTCATCAAAATGGAGTTGGAGTTGAAAAGGATCAACATAAGGCATTCATTTATTATCAAAAATCTGCTGATATTGGTGACACTATTGCAACGTATAGTCTTGTTATTGCTATCAAAATGGAGTTGGAGTGAAAAAGAATGAACAAAGGCATTCTTTTATTATCAAAAATCTGCTGATATGGGTAATGCGAATGGATGTTGGTGTTATGAAAAGGAATTGGAGTTGAAAAGGATGAACATAAGGCATTCTTTTATTATCAAAAATCTGCTGTTATGGGTGATGCGAGTGGAACAAATAGTGTTTGTTTTTGTTATCGAAATAGAATTGGAGTTGAAAAGGATGAACAAAAGGCATTTATTCATTATCAAAAATCTGCTGATATGGGTTATGCGAGTGGAACATTTAATGTTGGATTTTGTTATGATGAAGGAATTGGTGTTGAAAAGGATGAACATAAGGCATTCTTTTATCAAAATCTGCTGATATGGGTGATGCGATGGGAACATTTAATGTTGGTGTTTGTTATAATAAAGGAATTGGAGTTGAAAAGGATGAACATAAGGCATTCTTTTATTATCAAAAATCTGCTGATATGGGTTACGCTACTGCAATGTATAATCTTGGTTATTGTTTTCAAAATGGTGTTGGAGTTGAAAAGGATGAACATAAGGCATTCATTTATTATCAAAAATCTGCTGATATGGGTGACGCTACTGCAACGTATAGTCTTTGGTTATTGTTATCAAAATGAAGTTGGAGTTGAAAAGGATCAATATAAGGCATTCATTTATTATCAAAAATCTGCTGTTATGGGTCATGCTCTTGGAACAAATAATGTTGGTGGTTGTTATCGAGATTGAATTGGAGTTGAAAAGGATGAACATAAGGTATTCATTTATTATCAAAAATCTGCTGATATGGGTAATGCTATAGGAACAAGGAATGTTGGTGGTTATTATTGAGATAGAATTGGAGTTGAAAAGGATGAACATAAGTCATTCATTTATTATCAAAAATCTGCTGATTTTGGTGATGCTATTGCAATGTGTGTTCTTGGTGTTTGTTATCGAGATGGGATTGGTTTTGAAAAAAGATGAGAAAAAAGCATTCAAATATTTTAAGAAAGATCATATGAGTCTGCCGGATAATTGAATTTAGCATGTGGATGTCGACTTAAAAATTTTGAAAATTTTTATTTTTACTGATTGACATCACATGACCATGTACCAAGCACAGATTTTATCAAATTACAAGTCTGTAATTGGCTAAAAATGTTATCATTTAACTTAGAACCCCGATTATCAGATTTATAAATTTTTTTTAAAAAATGTTGAGCAAAGATTTCTCAATATCAACACAGTCAGTTTTGATTTTGAGTATTATTTTAAAAGTTCAAGTAAAGTTTTATAACTAATAATTAAATGTAGACAGTTTTATAGTAATGGATGCAGTTTTGCAAATCATGATTACTTTATATAGATAATCTCATATATTCTGGCATAGCTATATTACTATAGAAGGTAAAAAATTTTTATATAATAATTTATTTTATTTAAACTTATCTTTTGAAAAAACAGTACATTATAATATTAAGTTATAAATATTAATTTTTTATATTTACAGTATATTAAATATTTTCTATGATCAATTTTTTAGTTTATTAAATAATATTAAATTTATTTACTTATTAAATTATTATTATTTTTTTTATTATGCAATTATAATTTATTTATAAGACAAAAATATTCTTAATAATATTTTATATATAAATAAAATTTTATAAATTTTAAAAAAGTTTTTATTAATTTAGTTTTTAGGTTAAAAACTAGTAAATAAAAAAATATACTAATTTTTAGTTTAATATTACTTATATAATAAGTTAGTAAAATTTATAATTAATAAAATTTTAATTAATATCATATTAAAATTCAAATTTAAAGAATTATTTTTTATGTTTATACATTATTAAAAATTTTAAAGTTAAAAATTTATAGATTGTGAAGTTTTTTAACTAAAATAGATATTATTTTTACTATATAAATTATAATAAACTAGATGAAATTAGTGTTTTATTTTTGGTATAACTTTTTATTGTACATAATAACTTTGTTTAAAATTTTAGCAACTTTTTTTTGATAGTTACACCAAGGCACTTGCGTAGTAGCACAAAAAATACTTAATTTTAATTGGTTAAACTTTAAAAATAAGCAAATTTTTAATTTTTTAATTTTTTAAAATTTAAAAATTGAATAAATTTAAGGATTTTTTAAAAACAATTAAATCAACAAATTATAAATTTTTTTTTATAAATATACTGTTTAGCTATTCAAATAATATATATATTTTTTTAATTGCTAGTTAATAGAAAAAAATTAGTACTTACTATATACTAACTTTAATTTATTCAATTGAACTACTAGAATATATGAGATGACCAATAATTAGTAATAAAAAAAATACTAAAACTTTTTATTTTATTTTGTTAAATCTACAGCCAATTTTTATATATTGCCAAATACAGTATTAGAAAAGTAATATAAAATATAAATCTGGAAAATTTTGAATATAGATGCAAATAGGACCCAAATAATCTATATGATGTCATATTTGAAAATTTGCTAATATAGGTTCTTTTTTTAAAAAAGGTTTTATTTGAAAGTAGGTATTGGGTAAAAAGGTTATATTTGAAAACAGATAATCACTAAGAATATTTTTCCAACATGACATGTTTCCAATATCTTTTTTCTGATAAGAACTTTCTCCAATTAGAAATTTCATTCAAAAATAATTATTGAGTAGTTTCAAGAATAGTGATATATTCTTGCTCATCATATCACATGATTAAGCACTTGGCCTAAATTAGGGTTAGGGTTAGGGTTAGATTAGGGTTAGGTGATAGTATAGTTTAGGCCAAGTTGTTAGTGCTAGTAATGATGTGGTGCATAATTTCACATGATGTGATGATCACTGGGTTTATCGTTCTTGTCGGAAAAAGTGCATTTAATAAAACTTAGTGTCAGAGAGAAGTCAAAATTAGAAATATGTTATGTTAGATAAATGTCTTGTCGAAAATATATGTCAGTAAAAGAAGCTATAGAAAGCATAGTATGTCGAAAAAATATTCGTCAACAAGAAGTGCTTTATATGAAACATTCTGTCAGGGAAATGGAATCAGGAAAATTAGCTGGTGGTAAACTAACTTTCAGAAAATCATACCGTAATCGGGGGATGGCTAAAGCTAGGTACATCACGAGATTATCCAATTTTTTTGATTTTTAATTAATATTAGAGTTAGGGTTAGGGTTGGGTTAGGGTTAGGCTAGAAGGTAGTTTGTATATAGTAAAATCGCATTTCTGACACTTTTACTTAGTCAATCAAGACCGGTTTGGATAGCCATTTTTTATATATTTCATGTTTTTGTCTTTGCTGTCTCACTTTGTTTTGTTCAGACTGATCCAGGTTAGGTATTAGGTAATTTCGTGATGTATCTGGCTTTAGCCTACCCGCAATTGTTAAGAATACTGCATTTGTTGAGGCATTTGAATCAGTTGCGAAGTTAGTTGACTTGACGTGTTTTGTGTTTGCAAACACAATTTGTTGCTGTGACATGGTTAGTACAATCATTTCTTGCTCTTTCAATATCTGAAAAAATTTAGACATGCTGTAGTTGTTGAAGACAATTGTTATTTAGGGACATTTTTTATACCACTATATTTTGTAACATGCTATAAGTCAGAAGTGAATTTGGCATTAGAGAAGTATGCTAGGATTGTGTAATTATTTGATGAGGCAGCTGAACCACATTTTGTTTAACTTGAGGAGTTAGTTAGAGTATATGTTCTGGAATCTGTTGTTGTATTGCCATATTTGGAATCTTAAAATTATTGTTATTTTGGACAAAACTGAATTCTGACTTAATAGGTGGTGTATATTTGGATTTAAGTTAGAATTGGTTGTAAAGTTGTTAAGATATCAGTGTTAGGAAGTATTGCCTATTCTAAGGCACTTGTACTTTATTAACATAGATATGAATAGGATTACTAGAAGTGCATCGAGATTTTGATAGTGTATTGGATGTGTTATTACTCATATCAGACAAAGTTGGATTTAGTAGTTCGTATTTCACTGAAACAGATGAATGAGTTGCATGTTGATTGGTATTAACTTTCTAATTATGATGAAAATCATTATCAAGATTTCTTGTGAGATTGATTCAAATGAACTGAAAAATAATGGGCCATTTATTAAAATCAGGATATTAAAGGAATGGATCAATATTATAAGGAGCATCCTGTTCTTCGCTATTAGCTCTCTCTTCTTGCTTGGTCTATTTTATAAATAGTCATGTATGGTATTAAATTTTAAAATTTTACCTTCTAAGATATAAATTCTAGTTCTATACTGCATCACTTTGTGTTTGCATTTTCTTTTATACTTTATTCTTTTCTCTTCAGCCATTCTATAATATGGCTTTAAAAAGAAATAAACAAATAAAATAAAATACAAATACAGTAAAACTTATTATATTATTTATATACATGACTTTTAACTCAAATGTAAAAATTATTTATTTTAACTTTTTTCCTGCTTTCGATATTAACTTCCAAGTCTTGCCAATAAGTATACCTAATTTGGTGCTTATTCATTTCCAGAATTTTTTCACAAACTCTGACCTATTTACACTAATGTTCTGACCTGTCACAAAAATCCCAACTCGAGTCACCCGAGTGGTAAAAGAAATTCTGCAACGGGTCACCCGCGGATGGATCACCAGGCCATCTGGTGGTAAAAGAATTTCTGCAACAGAATTTAAAAAGCAATTATTAGTTAAATTGGATTTTAATATATGAGATACTTAATATAATTTTTGTACTCAACAATGAAAATAAATTGCAAATATTTATGAGGTTGAGTAGCTTATTTAAATACTTGGATTAATGTGTTAAGTTAATGAGTATAATAAAATTAAATAGCAAATATTCATGAATACAAATGCTTAAACTAATAAATGTTCTTATACTTATGCACCTATATAGAATGAAATTAAGTAGCAAATATTTATGAACTTTAGTATATTATTTTAATGCTTATATTATATACTTTATGCCAAAACTCAGAATATAATATATATATGTTGTGTCCCAGATAAGAATTTGTCCCAATTTGGAATCTGGCCTAATCCTACCTCTAACTCTAGCCTAACCCTAACCCTAAAGTCACCTAAAGTCCTAATTCTGCTACAAAATTCTCATCTGGGTCAGCCCGATTCCGAATCGGGCATCGGGATACAACATATATATACCACTAGTTAACATGTCTAAACAATTCAAAAAGTTAGAAACTATCATAGTCAACATCTTATCATCAATAGCAGAAGAAAAGAAATGTAGATTAAAACAATCTGAAATATATATAAGAAATTTCTTGACATTCATATTACTAAGCAAGTCCTACTAATAGTAATAATGTCAGAAACCATCTTTCCAACTCTCTAGCTTAACATAGAGCTGAAATATACTCCAACCTTCTACTTCAAATTCACAAAAAAATTATGCAAAGGATCTATATCATATAATGTAATCTATAGATTAGCTATAAATCTGATTTTTGCAGACCTATTGAAGGACCATCTAGGGCCAGGAACTAGTAAAAGTCTAGATATGATTTATAGGAATTTGAAATTATCTAAATAATATCCAGAATTTTGGCAGTACCTAACTGAGGCTTATGGTTCTTCAAAAAAGCCCAACCAAAACTTTAAGAAATAAAGACAATTTTTGTTAATTCACAACTTAAAATAGAATTCAAAACAGAACTTCCATCAAATTTATTAATTATGCTTTAAGATTGAATCTAATGTTCAGTAATGAATTTATTTTGTTTATATTTGGTATATTAAATAATAAAATTAAATGTGCCAATAATTGTTTATTAAAGATGTAAATTGATATTGCCAATAATTGATTATCGCTTCAAGTCGATATTAGTATTGTTAGGTGAAACACTGGTGAAACCTATTTCCAAAATAATGAAAGATAAATTTAGCCAAAAAAAATGAAAATCAAATCTCTTGGCGAATGTATATTTAGATATATCAAAAGAGCAAGTGCTGAAATATCAAAAATTATAAGATAAGTTTGGTAGCAAAGACCACATTTTTCTAAGTATCACGTGATAGTGAAATTGTTCCTTAATTAGGCCATAATATTGGATAAATATTTACATATTTACATTTATACTATCAGATCTTGAATGAATGCTAGATAAATTATAACTCTGGAAGTAACCTATTCTAATTTAATAAAGATGTCGATAAATACATTCAAGAATTTCAACTTAAAATCTCATTTTATAAAAATGTAATCGACTGGATTTCTTTTAATAAATTATTTAATGTTCAAAAGATTGGTGATAGATTTTTAGTAGCCTGGTTAGATGAAAAAATGTTATGTAAATTATGTTAAAAATAATGAAGCTGAAGATAGATATAGAAGTATACAGTTATACACAATTATGTATAGTGGAGTTTAAGGGAAGTGCAGTAAATCACGCAATCTATCATGTTATATATATATATATATATATATATATATATCAATAGTAATTAGTGAATTAGTGGTAATACGTAGTATGTCGTACATCGATCGATCTTTTGATCTAGTTGGTTGTCTAGATGAGATGAGTATAATATCGAATGAGTTTTTTTTTAACCGAATGCTAACCGAGCTTCGATCATTTTAATATATGTGCACAATATGCCAGTTTGTTTGTCTCAAACAGAAGATATTGGCTACCAGATTTTAAAAAAATCTGACTAATTCGACTCGAGTTAAATTTGATTATGACAATTACGACACTAATAAAGGCAGAGTATTGTGGCATATATAAGGTTCAGTGATCAGTATCAAATGATTTTATCTGTTATACCATTTGATTCTCTGCCTGATTTATAAGCTTGATACCTGAGTAAAAAGATTATTATATAGATAGTAAATTACACGGATAACCGGGTAGTTTAATAATACTTTGAGAAATTTACTTGACAGATACAATCTCAAAAAGTTTCGTGGCTTTAGTTTATTAAACTTTTAAGCCTTTTTAGAATACCGGTAAGTTATTATAATTTAAGCCAAATCTTTACTTTTAAAAACCGCTAATATTTTAATTTAATATACAAATAACAAGATACAAAGAATAAGAAAAGCTAGATAACAAAAAAAAAATCCTATCCTGTTTTTTTATTTTGGCCCCAATAATGGCTTTCATTCAACATCAGAAAGCACTTCTCGTAGATCAAAATTTTCTTTCGATTGAATTGGTGTACAACTAGAGGTTAGGTTAGAAAAATCTTCAATAAAATTTGAATTGCTTAATCGGTTGTTATTGTCGGTATGATCTAAAGATTCGTTAATTTCTTGTCTAGATAAATACGGTGGTAGAATATTTTTTATTAGCATGATAGGAAGTTCAAGATTACATAATAAGGTCTGATTTTTGGTTTTTTTGCGTGATTTGCTTGTATGAATTTCCTGTTTGTGCTTGGTAATTATTTTAATGGTGGGAAAATATTTGTTGCATGTATTGCAACAAAGTCTTTGATGTGTTTGTGATGATATCGAAGGGCACTCTTCATTGTATTTGGGCAATTTCGTCTTGTCCATATATTGCAAAATATGGATCAGATTCAAATAATGACCATCCTTTCCTTTCGTCACTGGAAGAAAACTATTATTTTCATTCAACAGATCAACTGCTTCTTTTGCGTAAATATCATTACAGCAGTTTCGATCAGAGCACTTTCGTATATCAAGGGAGTAGCGGCATAGTTGAGTGTGACGTTCTATCCATGACCATGTGGTAGGCTCTTCTTCTTTATTATGAAATGGATCTTTGTTATAATCAACATAATTAACATGCACTTGCCTTTCGTGAATATTTTCGCGTCTCCAAATTTTGCACAAATATTGACCAGAAAATTCGAAATTGCGTTTTGCCAAGTCTTCGTCTATAACCACGCCTTGGCTATTAAGATGAGATCCTATAATTGGTTAGGACGAAGCATAGATCATACCCCGAATATTATTTTTTTTATTTTAATTTTTTATTTTATTTTAAGGAAATTTTATTTTCACCCGGGTGAAAATAGAATTTCCTTTTTATTTATTAATTGATTACGGCATTATTAATACTAACCAAACTCATCAATTGGAAGTTCAATTCTAGCTAGTTTTTCAGAAAGTGTACACATACTTCGTTCGACTGGATTGTAAGCTGATTGGTAGGGGGCATGCGTTTAGGCAGAAAGATAATCAAGATCAAGTTCATGGAAGAGACGACAATATTCAACAATATTCTTTAAATGTTTCAGATTCTCGTCCGGCCCTCCATCAATTAACAGAATCCAAATTGATTTTAAATGGTCTCCATGTTTTAATATTGGTACGAAGTCATCACACTTTGAAATATTAATCAAATCTCTCATATGGGTTAATGATGAAGTTCCTACAAAATATTCTGGTCAGACATAAATAGATAATTGACCTTGATACAATGTTTCATTTGTATCTTTAAGATTAATAATAAAATACACTAAAGGTATGAGTTTTTGTTTACTTCCACAGGGGAAGCCATGGTCGGAGATAGTAATGGGTTCATTAAATGTTTGGATACACCTAAAGGTTTTACTAACCGCCAGAATACCCAAACTAACCTTAGCCTTATCATCTTGTGAGATGATAAGGCTATGGTTAGCAAAGGTTGCAGCAAACTCTCTAGCCATTTTAACTAATGCGAGACAGTAATGCTCATCCATGTGAGGTTTCATTTCAGATCGGGAGACGGCACTTATCTTAATTTGGGCAGGGTGATGATGACGACGTGCTTAACATGAATTGGAATGTCGGGCAAGAGATAAGTCGAAAGGGTTTGTCTTGTAAGATAAATATCATAGTTTTTTTGTATTTCTTCCCTTAAGTGTTTGATTGTGCGAACTTTAATCACAGTTTTTCTTCTTCTTCTTTCTACAGCGCCAAATTCAATACAATCATGTATTTGATCAAGCAAATCAGGATTTTTTTGAAACTCAGATAGGCATCCTCTAGTATCATATATTACAACAACGCCTTCATCAAGTTGTCTTCGTTTTTTTTCCTGAAGTTTTGCTTGAGATGCTGCATGTCGCTTAAGTGAACTAAGATGATTTTTTCTTTTACAATGATCACACAACTATCTTTTAATTTTCCATATATTTAATGTCTTAGATCTTTGTCACTGGCATTTATTAATAGATTCTCATATTCATTTACTTTGGTTACAGCTTCTTTAATTAGGTTTAAAGCTTGATGCTGGGCCGATGCATTAGGTGAAAGATTTTGTTCTTCACTAGATAGATAAGAAGACGAAGAGTTAGCACAATGATCTTGAGAATTCGTAGAATTTGAAGATTAAGAAAATTCGGAAGATCTTGGATTAGGTGAACCAGGTGGTAAAAAAAATTTTGCAGTTCGTATAATGGCGGGCTTGCTGCAAAATGTTGATTAATTTGGTTTCTAATGATTGTTTCAGATTTTGTTCGGCATTTCCGCCATTCTTTATTTGCTGCATCCATTAAAGTTTTCTGATTCATATTTGGATTGCAAGCTTTAGCCATTGTAAAAAATGCAAAGGCATTACAGAATTCATTATACAAGTCTATGGAAGTAGCATACAAGTAAGTTTTGGAAATTTTGGGCATTGAAAGAAAACTTTGTGTCATTTTGGATGGTTAATAATACAAAATCTCTCGTTATCATTTGATACTCTTTAATTAAATAAGCTTTCAGATTGCCCAACTCAGTGACTATGTACGAATTCAAAAAAAAAAAAAAATTTATTTTTAATTCAGCACATATCAAGAACAAGATAACTCGAAGATTTATTGCTAGATAAGTATAGCAATAATTTTTTTTCATTGAATATTAGTAATTTGGTATAACTGATAAACTAATAGCTGCGATCGCTTTTACAAGTATTGGTGTATACATTTGACTCAGAATCGAAAAAAACATGAAATATTGTGTGCATTTCCTGTTTTTTCTATTTATGGATATTGATGCATAACGTCTATTCCATCTTTCAATAGAAAGATTGGTTAGACGTTATCTATAGGATTTTACAAGGAGTAAATAATAAACTTTAGTTAAATTACGCAAGCACTGTATTGGATATTAATTGATATCGAATATAAATTTAAATTTTCACTATAGCCGATTTAATCCCAGAAATTATAATTGATTTTATGTATACAATTCATGTTCTGGTTCGACGCTTCATATGAAATGCAAGGCAAAATTCTGAGTTCAGCGATTTGTGACTGCAGAATTTTTATATTTAAGATTATTTTGCGAGGTACATCTCTAATACCGGTCATTTGACGACATGTGTTATGTTATTTTTTATAGAATACAAAGTTTTTGATTATATGCTATTGAAAATGTACAACACATACCAATAATGTCGGCCAAAAATTCTGCTATAAAAACCCAAAATTTCGCTTAGTTTGTCTTTTTACACATGCATATGTAAATATAAAAAAATCATTCTCCAATCTGCACAAAACATAACGTGGGCACAAGAAAATAAAAAATCATTATTATAATTTTGGAGAAAGTCTTCAAATGAATTTAAGTCGAATTTATCTAAATAATCATGCCATAATTTGAGTGCTATGCATGAAATATATAAAATGCTGAATTAAATGACCTTAATTAATTGGCACGTGTGTTATTTTGAATTCGTATTAATTGTATAATTTAAAATTTTCGTGAAATTACAGGCATGTGCCTCCTAAAATAGTATGCTTGGAAAACAGGTTCATTAAAAATTCAATTCTTGTCACGATGTAATTAATGCCCACGCGCATGCTCTAATTAACATGTATATATTCAATGCGCAAGTGGCATCTTTTCGCGAAAATAAAATTTATAGTCTTTATATTCAATTCGTCTATATAGTGTATATCGGTTATTAATATTATCACAGGGGGTAGGCCCTATAATAAAAATAAATCACGTAATAAACTGCACTTCCCTAAGATATTAACTAGTTTCCCAAATTTGTCAAATACATTAAATTAAATTATTTATTTATTATATATGTAGCATAAGAAACTACTAAACAAACAGTTTTCCATGGGCGATTTTATTGTATAATGACTAAATCCAAACCATAATCTAGATAACTCACCCTAACAGCTAACCTGACCTAACATAACCAAAATTTATAGAATTTTGTCGTTGGTCACGTGGGTGAATTTTTGATGGTGATACTGGAGTAGTCCCCTTTAGATGACCCCTAAAAGATCTGTCAATCGTACGAACAATAATAATGACTAGATAATTAATTATACAAGGTTATATAATTATAATAATAATAATACTACATTATACAAAAATCAAGGAAGACTATACTAATAAAACATAATAAAAATAAGGAAAAGAATAATAAAGAAGAATAAATATTGGGGCACAGAAAATTTTTGATAATAACACCGGCAACATAGATTGGTTGTAAAGCTGATCACAGTAATTTGAAAGGCGCTACAAGTATTTAAAATAGGCTGTTTACTTCTAATTCACGTTAATTAGTGATTTAACTTTGTATTTAGATTGCTTTGGTCAACCTTGTAAAAAAAATGTTTTTCGAATCTTTCCGTTATTTCTCTATACTTTTTATAGAAACTGCAACATGATCGACAAAATCTAGACAAGCGAATAATCTTCGTAAATATGCAGCATTTATGGAAAAAACATTTATTATTGCTCGATCAGCTGACTTTATACAAAAAAACTGAACGACTTTATTTACAAATCTGAAAAACATATGGGATAAGGGCTCGCTACCCTTATTGGCTCTAATATACATAATTACATTTTCCACCATAGCGACATGCATTCATCACAACAGCAAATGAAATAGACACCTATGATGCCTTCATATAGAGGGAAACCGTTGAATCTTCCCATAGCTGAAAAGAGAATCGGTAACATGTTCCTGCCGGTATGAGCGAGGTTCATTCTTATGGTCCTTGCACTGCCACTTGCAACCGTAGAGCCCATACAACAACTGGTCCTTGCACTGCCACTTGCAGCCGTGAAGCCAAATACAACAACAGATCCTTGCACTGCACTTGCAGCCGTGGATCCAACTACCTCTGGTCCTTGCACTGCCACTTGCGCCATGGAGCAGGTACAAAACAGGTCCTTGCACTGCCACTTGCAACCATGGAGCCAGGTATACGCTAATGCAGCCGTGGAGCCTGATATAACAAAAGAAACAACACTGCTTGCTTGAATTCGGGTGGGTAAGGGAGGGTGATAGAGCTAGTCTTCACAAGGTGAGCGATAGCAAAAAGACAGATAGCCTTCTTCACTGAGATTCTTGGCCTTAAATACACCTCCCGTATCACTGGTTCATACTTGGTCACAGTCATTATCGCTTATCCTACAAGTTACAAAATCTCAACAATAATCAAAGAATAACTAGAAAAGAATACAAACAAAACCTGTACATGATCGGTCATAAAGTCATCTGATCTTGCAATAATGATCGCCCTGTCACTTTGTTGACAGGCTTTTCATTATACTGGTCCTTGCACTGCCACTTGCAGCTGTGGAGCCAAATACAACAACTGGTCCTTGCACTGCCACTTGCAGCCGTGGAGCCAGATACAAAACAGGTCCTTGCACTGCCACTTGCAGCCGCGAAGCCAACTACCTCTGGTCCTTGCACTGCTACTTGCAGCTGTAGAGCCAGGTATATATACTACAGGTCCTTGCACTGCCACTTGCAGCCGCGGAGCCAACTACCTCTGGTCCTTGCACTGCCACTTGCAGCCATGGAGCCAGGTACACTACAGGTCCTTGCACTGCTAATGCAGCCGTGGAGCCTGATATAACAAAAGAAACAACACTGCTTACTTGAATTCGGGTGGGTAAGAGAGGGAGATAGAGCCAACCTTCACAAGGTGAGCAATAGCGAAAAGTCCTTTACTGAAATTCTTGGCCTTAAATACTCCTCCCGTATCACTGGTTTATACTTGGCCATAGTCATTATCCCTTACCCTCTAACAATAATCATAACTATGTGAATATCAAAATCATATGCAAATCTGAAATTACCTGTAAAAACAAGTTACAAAATCTCACGACAATAATCAAAGAATAACTATAAAAGGATACATAACAAAACCTGTATGTGATCGGTCATAAAGTCATCTGATCTCGCAATAATGATCACCCTGTCACTTCATTGATAGGCTTTTCATTATTATTGCTCGATCAGCTGACTTTATACAAAAAAACTGAACAACTTTATTTACAAATCTGAAAAACATATGGGATAGAAGAGGATCACTAGCTAGCAAAACCCATCTTTCTAGAAAACCGCAACTTTGCTGTTCCAACAGACCTCAAATATAACATAACTGCTTTGCTATCGCAACCTCCTAAAGCCCGTTCTGCATCAAAGATAAGCCTGCTTCAATTGCGGCTGTTGCACTACCAATCCTAATGTTATGAGCTGTAAATCTACCCTTCACTCGTGCATTGCTTGCTACACTTTTGAAAATAGCACCAACAGCCCCAACTGTCAATTGTGTTTTCCCTGCTTTGGCAGAAAAAGAGGCTCATTCTCTGTAGTCTTTGGCCTTATTAACAAATATTTCTTCAATAACCTAACTGGGCAGTAGCGACTATCCATATATTCTATAGGAATGAACTTCCCATTGGCAAATTGATCAGTTTTAGAGGATCTTATGCGCACCCAGCATAATTTATCTCTGAATTTAATATCTTTAAGTTTCAATTTACACAATTCACCTGGATGACGCATGGTTCTCAACCCAATAGCTACCAAAGCGGCATCACGTATCCAAAAATTCTTATTCATAAACTGTGGCTTCTCAACGAACTGTCTTAAGACAGAGACTGTTAGAGGGTCACAGGGCCATCTTGGTTCCTTATCTTTCTTATATTCCTTTACTAACGCTTTACATATTCTTTTAACTCAATCTTTGCCAGAAAATTATACTCATACTGGTAACATGGTTTAGACAATTTTACCTTCGGCCAAGCCTCCTCCAACGAATCTCCTTCTTCAATCTCCCTATACAAAGTTTTTCTCTCCCTCGAAAACATGTTGCAAATTCCTCTCTAATCTTATTATCAGCTTCCTGCGAGTATTCATCCAGTTCATCCTCAAACTCACCACCTCCGTCGGCATCCAATTCCACATCAACAGCCTCTCCTGTCCTATCTCCAGTATCCGCGGGACCTTTTTCCTGCCCTTTATTGCTCTTTCAACTGCGCCTCTGGACCTTTATTTATCAAAATAAGCGTGCAGCCTTTCAACTAGCTCTTCCTTATTACCTTCCACGGAAAGGCACAAGCTGCACGCAAGTCCTTCAACTCCGTCAAGGTGAGCTTTGTCCAACTCCTCGGCATGAATCATGCGATTAGTAGACATATTCAATATTATGTACAAAAATACTACTTGCTCTATACAGTTATTTAATGTTTTTTTTTTTTTTTTTTTTTAAAATATTTTTGAAATGTTTGTGGTGGAAACGAAAGAGCCAGCCTTCACAAGGCGAGTGATAGTGAAAAGAAAGATAACCTTCTTTACTGAAATTCTTGGCCATAAAAATACTCCTCCCGTATCACTGGTTTATACTTGGCCACAGTCATTATCCCTTACCCTCATTATCGATCTAACAATAATCATAACCATGTGAATATCAGCAAATCTGAAATTACCTGTAAAAACAAGTTACAAAATCTCACAACAATAATCAAAGAATAACCATAAAAGGATATATAACAAAACCTGAATGTGATCGGTCATAAAGTCATCTGATCTCGCAATAATGATCTCCCTGTTACTTCGTTGACAGGCTTTTCAAGAATATAAAACACAGATCGACTTTTTTTATAGGGCAATAGTATAATGTTCAAAGTATTAAACTATTTATCGCATATTAATTTCTTATTACTCGTATTGATTTTAGTTTTTCTATAAGAATTGCTTATTCAGAGCATTTATAAAAGAAATTTATGATAAATATAATAATTTTAATTATTATTCACCATTAAATAATGTCGCAGATGATCGTGAAATTGGATTATCGTGAAATCCATGTGATCTCCGTATCATCAGATTTCCTAAAATTTCTGTAAATCGTGTAAACAATCAATCTAATCGATCTACATTACGTAATCAAAACAATCGAATGCTATAACCGGGGGTCCTATATGCTGCATTCTTGATACTGTATCTATATATAAAAGACCTTCTAACTGTATCAAAAAGGCGACCCTAACCCTAAACATGAGACAAAAATTTTTTTTTTGTTAGTGGTTTTATAGACTCTAACCCTAAACACGAGGCAAAAATTTTTTTTTTGTTAGTGGTTTTATAGACTCTTTTTTTCCTTGTGATTAGGGTTAGGGTTAGGTCGCCTTTTTGATACAGTTAGAAGGTCCTATATAGATGCCAAGAATGCGATTTATGCAGCATATGGGTCATGGTCTAGGAAAATGGGTCTTTGAAGGGGGGTTTACATTTTGAGAAAATAGCGATTATAGTTTGTGTTACCTAAATTTTGCCCCTGAATTTTTTTGTTTATTTTTAGATATCAATTACAGAATAAACAATGTCATGTGATTATGGAACACTGATTGACCAATCTAATTTAATTGAGAGTTCAATCTTTGGCTGTAAATCTATTTTTAGAACACGATCGTTAAAGAATTGGTTTACATTCAAGTTAAAAAATCACGATAATTTATTATATCAACGTAGGGCAAAATTTGAAATATATGTAGATAGAAACCAGTAATTTAATTTGAATCAAACAACTCAAAATTTTTAAAAAATCGTCAAAGGCCCATTTTCCTAGACCATGACCCATATAGGCATACCGACCAGTTATAGCATTCGATTGATTACATAGTGTAGATCGATTAGATCGATTGTTTACACGATTTTCGGAAATTTTAGGATACGGAGATCACGTGGATTTCACGATAATCCAATTTCACAATCATCCGCGACAAATAATTTTATCGAAAGCTTTGAAAATTGCTAATACAAAAATTGACACAATGCTAATAGATATAGTTAAGCTAGTCTAGTGTTACCATTCTAGAAATATTGGCATTACTGCAATAATAACGGTGGTTATTTGTTTGCAAGTATAATATTACAATTTTAACCGGATGGCTTCGCCGCCCACATCGCATCTTCTAGTTTGAATAAAAAAATTGTGGTTGCACATGCAAAAGTCATTAAGTTTGTTCTTGTATTAAACAATTCCAAAAGTTTTCAATACTAGCTTATTTCTATTAAAATGGTATTAAATTTTTTAGCGAAATGTGATTAAATTTCCTTTTTCTTTTTTTATTCAACCAGTAAAATTAAATAACGGAAATTTAAAAGTGACGTCTATCATACCGATATCGATATACTTACTATACGTACGTACAATTTTAGTGATTACTATTATTAAAATCAAAAAAAGCTGGCAAAATAATTTTAATGTGTACGCAAAAAGCAAATATGTGCGTATTTAGCAAATATGCTTCATCGACTACCTTTGTAATTTATCTTCAAGTTTAACGACTAACGCTAAGCCATGCCATACTTGATACATGAATTTAAGCGATCAGATTATTGAAAGTATACCGAGAAGGACAGAAAATTCGCGGTTGATAATATATATATATTGTGTTTGTAAATCAGGTTAACCAACATTTTGAGTGATTTTTAAAAATGGATTAGACGGATTCGTTCCAAAAAACTATTTTTCAACTCTAACCAACGTTAACTTTAATTCAGATTAAACACCAGCTTAAAATCGGGCCAAACTTATTGACGAGGAGAAAATGATAAAATCAATACAGTCAGATCTCTCTAAATGCACCTTCCAGGGGTGACCAAACTTTAATAACGTGCACTTAGAGAATAATAATAATAATAATAATAATAAATGCATTTATGGATATCATGTATATATTTGGGCTGGAATTCGAATGTGCACTTAAAGAGGTCTCACCATATATGTTCAGATTGAAATAGGATTAATTGATTTCCGAATATCTGAATGTGTATTGGACATTGTCGGCATTATGCAAGCAATCTGAAAGCTCTGTCAATATTCGATTTGTTGGCTGGCTGAATATTGGCAGAATGCCGACAAAAACCAGTGAAAATTCAGCACAACCGGCAGATCTAACTTCAACTAGGTGGAAATGGCTTAGATGAAATGAGATCTACAAGAGTGACAAAAAAACTTTCAAAATAAACAACGTGCCATTTCTAAATTGATAATATTATTGTCATCACGTTTCTAAGCAGTAAAACTTTATAAATTAAAGGTTGATTGTACGGTAAATGCTGTTTATTGAGTAAAACGGTTTAAATTTTTACTTTAAAAATGTCAAATAAACAAATAGTTTATGAAACAATTCTTTAGACAAAGCAGTTTCTTATGATGTTTATGGGTCTCAGGATTTTAAAAATAAAGAAATTATTGATGATTTATGTAAATCACATGAAGAAGAATTATTGAAGGGAAATTATGACCCACAAATTCTTAATTCAATCGAACAATATTTGACAAATAATCATTTGAAGCCAGTGGATCTAATTAATTCATGCTTAAATAATCTTGATAATCCTATAATTCTAACGATTCTTGCATGCTGTTATCGTTATGGAAAGTGGGTTGAAAAGGATGAACATCAATCGTTCATTTACTGTCAGAAATCTGCTGACATGGGAAATTCATATGGAATGAATGATCTTAGCGAATTTTATGAATATGGAATTGGTGTTGATAAAGATGTGCACAAGGCATTCTTTTATTATCAAAAGTCAGCCGATATGGGACGCCCTGATGGAATAAATAAGGTTGGTCATTGTTATAAAAAAGGAATCGGTGTCGAAAAGGATAAAAACAAGGCGTTTACTTATTATCAAAAGTCAGCCGACATGGGACACGCTAAGGGAATATATAATGTTGGTAATTGTTATCAAAATAGAATTGGAGTTGAAAAGGATGAACATAAGGCGTTTACTTATTATCAAAAGTCAGCCGACATGGGACACGCTATGGGAATATATAAAGTTGGTTATTGTTATGAAAAAGGAATTGGAGTTGAAAAGGATAAAAATAAAGCGTTCAAATATTATAAAAAATATTATCGTGCGACATTTGTTATTAAAATGGATGATAAAATCGATGAGGCTGGTATTGAAGGATTTTATGTACGATTTCCACGTTATATACCTCGGTTTTTAGGAGTGGGGCTGGGTTTTCTTGTTAGTATATTTGGACCTGAAGATCATATAAGCTTTGATTTTTTAATCCGTTGGGATGGCAATAATGTCAATTGTGTGTTTATCATAAAGTATTTCATTTATTATTTTATTTTTAATTATTATTGTTTTACCATTATGGGTTTTGTTTATTTTTTTTCTAGCAATCATTTTTTATTTATATTATATCATTTTCAATTTTAAACAAATTTTCTTTCAATCATTCATTACTATGGCTATTGCTACTCTAACTTTTTTCATTACGATATACTTTAGCCCAACATTCGATGCTTTAAATTTAGCTTCATATTTATTATATTTAAGTGTTGTTGCACAATTTATTATATCTAAAGAACTTACTTATCTATTACTACCATTTCTTAGTTCATATGGCTTGTTAATATATGGACGAATTTCTCTCAACGTTATTGACTTGAGTAGTTTGCTTGAACAGCATCAAATTTATTTATTTTTGCTTTTTATAACTATTATAGTTTCTCAACTCGTAAACATCATATTTTGCACCACCCCAATAATATTATTCATAGCACTCAAACCCCTTTTCAAACCTTTTCATAAAATCGAAATTTTCGAACAAATAGCAATTAGCTTTCCTGGTATTTTTAAATATTTTATTATTATATTTTTATCACGTGGTCTTTCTGTTTGTGATAGAAATGTATGTAGATTTTCATCACAATGATGGAAAATTTTATTTTTGGTTTGATGATGAAAGAAAAAGAAATCCCAAATATAATCATGTATCTTTCAAATTAAATTCATTTAATTATTTAGAAAAGGTTATGAAAGAGGAAGAAAAACGTATTGAAGAAGGAGAATTTGATCGAGAAGATTTTAAGATAAAATGTCTTAAGGAAAATTGGCATATTTTTCTTATCATGTTGGTTGTTAATTTTTATTATCAAAGTTTATAAAATTTATATTTATTTTGTTGTAATATTATTTATTTAATAAAATAAAAATTCTATTGATTAAAATTAATTTGGTTCAGCTCACCTCACCGACGCTCGTTTCATAGATATAACATTTCACGACAACAATTCACCGACATGTTATTTCGCCGACATTTATTTTCCATTTCACCGACAGTTTATTTCACTCACTGACAAAATAATTCTGGTCATTGTCGTTAGGGTCTGGCTAGAATTAGAGTTAGGGTCAGGCTTGAATTAGAGTTAAGGTTAGTGTCTATGAAATGAGCTTCGGTGAAATAAATTGTCGGTGAAATAAACTTGTCGGTGAAATAATTGTCGGTGAAATAACCATGGTGAATTTTTGTCGGTGAAATGTTATGTGTGTCGGTGAAGTGATACGTATCCAATCGGTAAACTTCGCCGAAAACACTTATCCGACGCCAATTTCGCCGACGGCCATTTCAATGACAGCCCGCTTCCCCGATAGCCCATTTCCCGGCAACCCATTTCCCCGACAGCTTACTTCCCCGAATCCCTTTCTCCGACATCCTATTTCACCGACAACCATTTCTCGACATCCCATTTTACTGACATTCTATTTCACCTACACTCACTTCGCCGACAGCTATTAATAAAGCTTCACAAATAGATTAACTTTATAAACGTAATGATTTATGATTATCAATCATTTTTTCATGTGATGAGAAAATGATGGAATTATTCAAATTATTACAGACTGTGAGAATGCATTTTTGACTTGCTATATAGCCAAAAAAACCGTAATAAAAACGTGGAAAAATTTAAAATGAGATGATCGTAATCGATCTATTGCAATCGAATCGCTATGAATTAATAATCAGTTGTTATCTATATGTTGTGCGTCAGATTGAATCCGACGCATGTCAGATGACTATCAGTTAACCAGCATTAAATCGGCAACAACTAACCCCTAACTTTACCGTAATTTTACCCTAACCCTAATCTAATTTAGGCCGGGTCTAATCTGACGCACGACATATATATAGTTACAAACATAAGTTTATTCGCAAATAGCTGTCGACGAAATGAGTGGTGAAATAGATGTCGGTGAAATGGGATGTCGAGAAAGTGGCTGTCGGCAAAATGGAAAGGGCTTGGGGAAGTAACTTGTCGGGAACTGGGGTTGTCGAAATTGTGGGGTGTCGGTGAAATTGCTGTCGGCGTAATTGGTGTCTGAGAAGTAGGTATCAGCAAAATTGGGAAATGCCGATTTTTGCAACGGATATTACGTGTATATATCAACAACTTCTGAAATACGTATGCACCAGGAAATTTTTAATTAAGTTGGGTGATTGCCGGTGATTGCCATCGAGTTATATTAAATAAGGGTGTTCACAAGTACCTTAATAAATCTGTCGAAACGGTCTGAAGGTAAATTTTTATTAGTAAAAAAAAAATAGTTTTAACGAATCAATTGTATTGATTATTCCAATAAATAAAGACGTGATGAAAATTTAATACGTCAGAAAGTAAAAATTTTATAAGCGGAAGTTCGTTTAACCGATAAAGGGTATTTATCATTCCAATCAACAAGAGATAGAAGCTCAAACGTCCTTTTTTTTATCATAGAGTTGTGCTTATTGGTCGAAATTTTTCATTGATTGATTAATTAAAAAATGTATAATAAATTAATAACGTTCGAGTAATATAATAAATTTAGAGCTTGGATCCATTATCCGTTGGATACTAAATTTAATAGTAAAACCCGTCGGATTTAATACATATAAAAACGGATAACAGATCCAAGCTCTATAATGAATTAAAATATTCTATATAGTAATATACAGTATTAATTTATATAGTATGTTGAAACACGGAATAAATAAATTCGGGTTTGAAAATTTTGCTATTTTTAATAGTTCAAAGAACAACAAATACTTAATTTAAAAATAACAATTAAGGTAATATCATTGTCTATAAATAATTTTAACCTTTATATTAATTATTGATACGTTGTTAAATTTTATTAAAAAGTGTTTTTTAAAAATAATTAAAAATAATTTGTAAATCAGAAACGGTATAAGATTTTGTTAAAAAAATGGTTAACAATAAATAAATCAGAAATAGATAGGTTTTTTGGTCCAGTTGAATGCAGTATTTTAAAGTTTTTATTATAAAAAAGCGTTTTTTAAAAAGGGTTTGTTTAGTTGAGCTCAGTATTTAGAAAAAATTGCAATTGTTTTTTTTTTTATTTTACACATGTAATATATATATATAAAGTACCATTATCGGATAAATAGATTACTTCCCGGAAATTTTGTGTAATGGTGCGTATTGGTTCTTCAAATTCCCAGTGAGGGCTCTGGTATTTACTGCGCTAGCGGTAGTTGGCTAGTGTTTTTGATCCATCAAAAAATTTAAAGTATATACGTTATAGTATCAAATATTGCGCGAAGTGATAGGATATCACGAGTAGAGATGCTGGTGAAATTAATTTCACCAATTCAACATCAGTTTTACCAATAGTGGTGAAACTATTTCACCACTCTAATTTTTATTCACCAGCATCTTTACTCTCAAGCATTTCTCTTAATATGATTTGTAGTTATAGAAATCGTGTACAAGTACTAAGTAATCCTTACGGTAATTTTGCCAAAGATGAATGTTGCGAAATGCGGATATTAAATTTAGCCAATCAACACAACTCTACGATAAAATAAATGGTCTCTGTCCATCTTTTTTTTTCATTGCGATAATGAACTCTCTTGACCGAATAATTTATATTTTACTAATCGATAATTGAGCTCCAGCCTATATATTTAGATGTATGGGAGCGCTATAAGTCGAAAAAAAGTACACCGATTTTTTTCACAGTGTTGCTCTGATTAAGGTTGTTCTCAAGCATTCCCTCAATGAGATTTGCTAGTGATCGATGTGCTGCAATCATTTCGATTAATAGAATTATAATGATTTTTCCGGAAATTCATTGTGCAAAATGTGGATTTTAAATTTTAGTCAATCAGTGTAACTCTATGAAAAAAAGATGGTTGCTAATTCCAGGTTTTTTTGATCGAAATGATTAAACACGATCCATTTTTCAACCAATCAGATCATTTTATTAACCATAGAAGGAGGTGCTTGAGCACAACCTAAATCCGCATTTTTGCAAATTTCAGTAAAATTTTTATAATAATCACTTAATTAATTGCAAGGATTGAATAACTAGTGTTGGGGGCACCGCAAAAGGCACGGAACGTGACGCTAATTCATTCACGTGGAATCAAGTTGATAACTTTTGCCGACACAGCACACACGTGACTTATCGACAACAGCAATGACTAGCATTACCTAAAATACATGCTAACCTAACCTAACCCTAACTCGGGCCACTGCTGTGTCGATAAGTCACGTGTTGCTGTGTCGGTAGTTATCTCCTAACTTTTTTATATGTATCCCACGTGAAGTTTTACCATGCCCCAACCCTATCCTTAATAGGATTAGATTGCATTTTCAGAGAGCATTAACTGTAACGATAAGCATTCAATGAAATTCCAAGAATCGCAAATGCAGTAATAAGAACTATGCCGAACTAAAATTCTTGCAACCCACCCAATCCACTCTTTTTTCTGCTATCTTTTCAGTAGTAAAATCAACCTTAGCCTAAATTATCTGCCTGCATAATCACGAAGTACGTACACACGTAGTGTAACGCGAATGCTTTTTTTTGTATAAATGCGTTCTAATCAGCAATACCGATACGCAACAGAATTTTCTAATTACTATGTTCTTTGATCATTAAAGCTCACTACCCAGTTTATTTTACAAACCATTTGATCAAAAGCGACATTATTTGAATGACCGGAAAAATACTGTGGTCTACGTATAAATACGTATCACTAATATCTTTTTTAATTATACTGTAATTATGGACGGTTTAACTTCTACCGTAGTCGATATTGCAAACTATACGACAAATGAAATAAAGAATAATATAAAAGATTTAGTTTCAAATTATACAATAAATCAAATAAAAAATAAAATAAAGGATTCAGTTGTAGCAACTTATGAAAGTTATATAAATGCAGAATGTAATAAACGAATTAGTGTATTCATGGCAAATCGAGCAAAAAATGTAGAATTTATCATTGAAACAATGATGCGAACTGATGAACAATCATTTAACAAAGAAAAGATTGTTTATTACTTCAAAGGTTTGAATATCTTTTAAAAGAAATCAAAGAATACACCGAAAAGGTTTCAACATTAAATGGTTTTAAAAAACTTCTTAATGCAAATGAATTTAAAATTAAATATGAAAAATTAGCAGAAGAATATAATGCTTGCATGATGGAACTACTTTCTACTTTTAATAATGAGAATAAAAAGAAAGAATATGAATTATGTTTTTATAAAGCTGATAAAAATGAAGAATCTATGAATGTCGATAAAGATCTGAAAGATACTGAAGAGGTATGTCTGAAAATTCGGATGCAAATACTAATTTATGTTGTCTTTATTTATAAAAAAATATTTTTCCTATGTATTTAAGGGTCTTAAGAATCTCGATAAAATTGATATATCAATTCAAGAAGTAGGCCTTGTACAATCTCAAATAACTAAACAACCAAGTGATAACTATGTGAAAAAGATTGAATCAAATGAATTAACTGACCCTCCTATTTCATTAAAAACAAATATTTCTAAAGTTGTTAAAAAGTTTTACAAGGGTATCGAAGTTGAATGTAAAGTTTTCAAAAAATCTGAAGATTTTCAAAATCATTTAGCAATAATTGGTAAATTAGATTCACCACATATTCTACGCTTTTATGGTATATCATACGTTGACACTCGAGAAGTTATGGTTTTTGAGTTTGCTGAACGTGGTTCTTTAAAAGATCTTTATAACGCTTATGATATTCCCTGGACAAGAAAAATACGAATCATTCGAGATCTTTGCCGTGGTCTTATTTTTTTGCGCAGTGTGAACATTTTGCACCATGATCTTAGATGCGAAAATGTTTTAGTAAGTACTATTAAGAAATATAAACACCGATCGATATACTGTAAAACTTTGAACTAACATTAGATTGCAGGTACGTGATAACTTGGAAGCAAAACTTGGAAATTTCAGATATTCACGTACGGAAAAAGGAAATACTGTAGATCTTACAGGTTTAGCTACAAATATTATTCATTGGATGGCTCCTGAACTAATAGAGAAATATGTAAAAGAAAAACCTAATGAAAAGGTTTATACATTTAATTGCGAAATGTTTAGGTATTCATTGTTTAATATTAATTAAGAATCAATTCAATTTTACAATTTATAAATATTTTTTTAACTATTGATTTTGGTAATTAGTTTTGGAATGTTGATTTGGGAGCTTTGTTATGAAAAATTACCTTATAAAGATAGGACTTTTAAAAATATTTGTGATCATGTTTTAAGTGGTAAACGAGAAAAACTTTCGTATGGAAAATTTGATAACAAAGATGATGAAATAATTCAAAGAAAATTTGTTAAAATTATCCAAAAAAGTAATATTAAAATCAACTTGGAACTTTTATAATTTTGTTGTAACTGTTATAATTAATTTTTTTTTTTTACCTTAATTGATCATAGCATGGCAGCAAACGCCAGAACAAAGAATAACAATTACTGTACTAAATATGAAACTTGAGAAATTAGCTTCGAAATATCAAACTTTACAGGAACCTCAGCTCTTAAAAAATGGAACATTAAATTTTGAAGGAGAGAACGTGGATGTGCCATCATTTGATTTGGTAATGGATCTTAAAGAAGGAATTGAACTTCATAAAAAAAAAGATTATGCTAATGCATGGAAATGTTTCGAAGAGAATGCTAATCTTGGTAATATATCAGCAAAATATTGGCAAGGATATTATCTAATTAGCGGGTATTTTGTTGAAAAAGATGAAACGAGAGCCATGGAACTTTTTAAAGAAGCTGCCGATAATGATCATCCTGATGCACAATATCAATATGCAAAATTATTAATTTCTAAACTTAACAAAGATGACGATGAAGTTACTAAACAAGATAATTGCACTAAAATTTTGAATTATCTTAGATTGGCTGCTGATAACAAAAATGTTGATGCAATGTTTGATCTAGGTGATTTTTACGTGAATGGAAAGTTGAGGGTGCAAAAAAACCACGAACTCGGGTTATCATACTTAAATTCGGCAGTCTCATATAAGCATAAAAAAGCGATTGATTTGTTAAAAAAATTAGGTGAAAAAATTTACTTTTTGTTCTTTGAAAAATTTGTACAAAAAGGTTGTATCTTTAACTAGAAATTTCATTTTCAAAAATATTTATCATATTACAGATACAATTAAAAGCCAAGAAACTGATGAAGAGAAGAATATGGAATTCTAATAATGGTTTAAAATATTTATCTCTTGGGTACAATATAACAATCCGTGTTTTTTTCCCTAGGCTATTCACACCAATCTATATGTAAATCACATGATTTTAATATAGATTTGTGCGATTTTAAAATTGGATTTATTTATTTATTTATTTATTTGGTTATAGAAAATTTTTGTATTTATTAAATTATTTATTAATTTATAAATTTTATTTATCCAAATCCACATATTTATAATTAATAATGAAAATGAAACGAATTTCTTAATTTTTTTGAATTAAAAGTCAAGGCATAAAACGATTTGTTGGATTATTTAAGAGTGATCTTGGTGATATCGACAATTCTACAGATAAACACCGGGGAATATGATTACAATGGTTTCTAGTCTTCGAAATATTCTTTGAAACATTTTGTGATGGTCTTTGTGATAATAGTCGTAGTGATGGTTTTTGCAATGTTCCTCTTGATGCTCCTCGTGACCTCGTGATAGTTTTAAAGAAAATTCTAGTGATGTTCATTTCCTGATAATGATTCGTGTGGGGATGGTGGATTAGTTGGCAATTTTTTTATTATATATATTTAAAAAAAATTCATTTTAATTATAAATACCTTCATCACAATCGAAGCTTATATAGTAATTGGGATCCCTAAAAAAAATAATAAAACTTTCATGACTATGATCTTTATGCATTTGTTATTCAAAATATTAGGTTCTTAAGCTATTAGATTGTTGTGCATAGTAAATGATCTTTTCTTGTACAAGTTTTTTAAACCAAGTGTCATTTTTAAATAAAAAGATTTGTAATAAACAATAAGTAATAAATAATTCAAAAAAGTAAGTGAAGTAAGTGCTCTAAACTCTTTATCATCTAAACTGCTTTTGTTTTATAGTTCTTTTATTCAACACATCAACAAAATACTGAAATAATCAAACTTAATACATATTACAAGCCGGCTGAAGCAGCCGCTAATGCGGCTTAAGGTCACATGATTATATATAACATAATTTAGGCCAGAGTGCATAATGCCGAGCTGTATTAAGTAAGATTCCGAAAGAAAATGAATGTTGCAAGGCCGAATACAAAAAATTTACAAATTTGGTTTGGTCCTAGCCATTGATAGATATATTCATTTGTTGGCTAAGCCAGCTGATAAAAACCTTAAAATTTGTGATACTAAACAAACTGCAAAAAATTCTTCAACTTTATTGTTGTTTTTGTTTTTTTCTAATTAATAGATTGAGTTTAGGCTTTTGTACTAGTTTTAATACAGTTTGTAAAATAGATTAAATTTTTTAAAATTATGTATATAAATATTTTTATATATAAAAATTTCAGTAATTATAAATCAAACCAAACACCAGTATGCAGTGTAACGTAAAGATCACTATCAAAAAAATAAACAAAAAAAAAATAAACAAAAGTTAAAGTTGATAAATGTTAAGTTAGAGTTAATAGTTAGGGTTAGGGTGGGGCATAGTATATAGTAAAATTTCACAAGGGGGATTTTTTTTTTAAAAAAAAAAGGTGGTTTCATAGATAAAATTTTGAGTTAGAAGGTATTTTTTAAAAAAATAGCAGAACAACAAAAATTTTATGTTACACCTGATCTTTACGTTACACTGCATTTAAAAAATTTGATTGGTGAAAATCATTATGGTGTTGAACACCAGTGGTGTGATTTAGTAAAATCGAAAAATTTTATAAAGATTCCAAAATAGTGTGCCATTATTTATTTTAATATTACTAATAAAATTATTGCAAAAAAATTTTTTTATACTTTGTATTTTTTTTTGTAATTTTTATATTAAATTTAGTACACCTTTTAAGACTAATTATAACTATAATTTACTAAAAAATTTTGCTAACTAAAAGTTTAAAAACTATTTATAATTAAAAGATTATTATTAGTTATATTGTAATAATTATTTTTATATTATAATTTTTTTTAAATATTACTATTTATAGTAAGTTACTAGTAAGCTATATAAATTTAGCTACAGTGCACTATACTTGAAGATTAAAATAATTTTAAAAGCTAGTAGCTCTTTATCAGAAAAGGTATTCAAAAAAATAAAGCTAATAACTTGTAGTTTAGTTTATTTACTACAATTTAGCAGCTTTGTTTTATTAAAAAATTATTATTTGTTTTTAATTATATAATACATAAAAAATTTCTAAAAATGGAACAAATCATATGCTTTTGTCTCAAAAATTAGATTTTTAATTTTTTTTAGCCAATCAGATTTTAGCAAATTAAAATATAAAATTCAAATTTTAGCTAATTAAATTTAAGAAATCAAGAAACTTCAAATTTTAATATAAATTTTTCAAAATAGGACAAAGTCACATAATTTTAGTCTTTAAGTATTGTGCACTATAGAATTAAAAAAATTTTTATTGATTAATTTTTAAATTTTAATAAAAATTTATCTTTTAATTCTATTTACAAAAAATTTTAATACCAAATTAGTTTACAATAATATACATTACTTTAAATTTTAAAAAAGTTATAGCTATTTTTTAGATATAAATTTAAAAGTATTATATAGTAATTATTAGCAAAACCTTTAAGCTTAAATTTTTTATATAATGCCATATAAAATTAATTTTTTGGTTTTTATAATATAAAAAAAAGATCTGACAGGCCAGACTTTTATTTAAAAATTTTTAAAATTTTTTAAATTATAAAATATAAATTTTATTTTAAAAAATAATAATCTAGCATTATAATATTAAATACTAAAATAAATAAAGTAATAACCCACTCACCTAGACTTTATTTAAAAATTTTATATATAAAAATTTTATATATAAAAAATTTTAAATTTTATAAAATTTTTTAAAAAAATTTTTTGAAATTCCATCTAATTATTAAAACATATAAAAAAATTTTCAAAAAATTTTCAAAATATAACCCAGCTGAACCAAAAAATTAAGTTTATGAGGCCTAATATTAAATTTTTAAATAAATTTTATATTTGATATTAGCTAACTTATTTTTATATTTTATACAGAATTTATAGAATGTATTACAATGCACCTGTACTAAATTATTAAATTCTTAAAATTATACTAATATTTATAAAAAATTTTAAGTTCAACTCTAACTATACTTGCTGGTTTTTATTTATTTTAAATAGTAAATCTAAAAATATTGATTTTTATCATTAAGTTTAATTAATACTATTTTAACTCTAATTGCAAAATTCAATATATGAAAATTTGAATTCCAGTATATAATACAATTAAGTAAAGGTATAATTGTATTGATATCTTCATAATTACAGATAGTGTTGTACGTTTTGGCTGTCCAAGGCCTTTTTTGGCCTTGTTCATATCCAAAATGTCCAAGTGTTCAAGATTGTCCAAAACTTATACAGGCTTTAATAATTATTAAATTTGTCTAAAAAATATATGATTATATATTTTTTTGAGTTGCTAAACACATTTCAGTTAAAATTAAAATAGATTTTCTTAATAAAATTTTAAGTAATTTTACTTTATTTAATTGTTCAAGATTGTCCAAAATTGTCCAAACTACTGTCCAAAGCTGTCCCGTGACAACACTGATTACAGATATTAATAAAAGCTTAATAACATTTTGGTAAGGTGTGAATTGCATTGTTTTTTTTTAAGATGAGGTTTTGCTTATCCCTTAGATTGTAGTAGAACACAGGCAAATTTGCCTGCGTTTTTGCACTTTTTTAGCTCTGATTTACTTTTTTAAAATGCTAAAATAATTAAATAAAACTTTGTACAATTATATTTGAAAATAAGGATTACTTTTTTGCAAAATTAGTTTTTATATTATAAGAAAATAAATTATAGTTACATATAAGCTGAAAATAGATAATTTTAAGAAAAAATTTTTTTAAAAAATTTTATTACAATTTTTCTGCGATCTTATTTAGTTTTAGTTTTAGAACTATAGTTCTTAAGACAATATTGTAGTTTATATAAAGGATGACAACTTTCATTATTGCAACTTTAATGATTTACTTGTAAAAATTAAGACTTGTATTAGAAGTAAAGATTTTTTTTATAGACGGGAACATATAAAATTTGAAAAAAATCCAAAGAAAAATTTTAATAGTAAAAATGCCAATACAAGAACTTTAAACATTTATTATATTAAAGTTTTCTAATGATTTTAAAAAAATTTATAACAAAGTTACTAAAACAAAACTCAAAGAATATTTTTTACTTAGAAAAGATATGGCTAAAATCAATATTTAAAATTTTATTAAAAATTTTAAAATATGCAGGCAAATTTGCCTGTGTTACAATCTAAGGGATATGTTAATTAAGGAAATTTGTGAAAAAAACCTCCAGAAAATTTTTGTTTAATTACAAATTATAGTACAAGAATAGAGCTCAGACTACAAATACCAATGATATATATTTATTTGCAATTTAAACCTACTAGAGTGGTTAAAACTCACCTAAATTTGGTATTATAAAATATTGTTAGTCAGAGTACTATAATGGATTTAGTCATTAATCCAAAGATTTATTTTGCAAAAAGCATGCCCAAGTGGTAGGCATGTATTGGTAGTATGAATTGTTTTAACACAATTACCAACATATATATAAATTTTTTTTTTGGCTTTGACAGTCTCGTCGGTGCTTTATTTTATATAATACTATTATAATACTTAAATACAATATTACAAATTTACTATACTACAAATAAAAACCCCGATATCATCCAGTTGCTTCGCAAGTAGTGTTACAAGCTGATTGGTTTTTATCAGCTGGCTTAGCTAGCCGATAAAAATATCGGCTAAGCGGCTAACTAATGGCTAATATAATAACTATATAACTATATAACATAATTACAATTCATATATATTTTTCCATATATTATTTTTATAATGCATAATATAAATTTTATTTATAGTCTATCAAAGTAATTCTAAATTAGATTATTTACCACTGTAAAGCACTTTTACCTTTAAATTTGTATTGGCTATATGTGCATATATATTTTTTGCACATTTATAACTTTAATAAGCTAACTTCGGAATTGATAGAGTTCCAATCCAGATAAATCAGTCATTAGTTTATCCCTATCTAATTATCCGGATAACTATCAGATATTCGGATCTGAATTTATTCAGATATCCATTTACTATCCATTTATTATTAATATCTGGATAACTATCCGTATATTTGTCAGATTATTTGGATATCTGAGCAATCTGAATTATCCGGATAAATGCTTAATGAATTGGAACTCTAGAATTGATCAACTTAGAATTTATCGTCATAGCATATGTAATTTTAATATGAATACCATTTGCTAAACTCTCAAAAACCTTATATTCGATCATATTTATTTTTAATATTCAGTTATTCTACAGTAAAATGAGTTTTGGTAAGAATTACCAATAAATTGTAATTTTTATTGATTAATTTTTTTTTTAAAACCCCAGGGTAGCATTTACCTGGGGATGTCATGTGACACGATTCATTGATTAATTTTTGAAATCTGTATATTAAAGAAATTAAATTCTATTATAACTCAAGTCTAGAATTCTATCAAAACTTTCTGACCATAAAAATAATGAAATCGTAAGTATAAAAAATCAACACTACAAAAGCCAAGTTGTTAGAATCGTACTCATTTTTGATAAATTAAACAATTAGTAAAATAAATCATAAAATAAAAAGAAATAAACTATACTCGCCAATTATTAATAATTCTGCTTAAAGACAAAACTGAATTCTGTAAATGATTACTGTCTCCTGTATACTCGAAGCTAATACTAATATAAACTCATGAACAATAGAGATAATAAAGATAAGCAGATGCAAGCACATGTATGTACATAAATTTATGCAATGCTATTGTTCATGAGTAAATATAATTATTACGCCATACTGTCTTTTTTTTTTGCCATTCAGAAAAGTACCAAAATTATACATACAATTGTTATCTTTTAGAGTTAGCCAAAGAAACCTCCGAAATATTGTGTAAATAATACTATTGTCTTGCACGATCATAAAAATGAATGATTATGGGCTTCCCACATCGAATATTTACTTGAAAGTGCAACTCTTTTTAAGTATTAGTGCCACACTTCAGGCTACCTTGGCTTATTGTTGCAAAAAGCCAATTACTTTGTATAGTATTATTAACATACTAATAAGATGACCACCACTTTGGGGGTTCCTTGGCCAAATCTATTTCTTTAGCAAAGCAAATAATTTGTGCTATCCATATTTGGCTTGTCGCTATACATAGCTATTCAAAAAGTAACAATCATACTAATTCTAATTGTGAAATTTTAAAACAATCAATCACTTGCTGATAATACGAATTAATTAAATATGCATCTATAAATAAAATAAATTATTAGTATATAATATAAAAAAAAAATAAATAAAAAGACAAAAGTAATTAAAGTTTTTTTTGTTCTAATAGAAAATTTCTATGTTCTGTAAACAAATTTTTTAGTATTAAAATGTCAACACACGATTAACATCAGCTTGATTCTTATGACAATGATATTATAGCTTTGTCAAATGAATCAAATGTATCAGATATATCAGAGAATCTAAATGACCCAGATATTGAATCAAACTCAAGCTCACCTGACCAATCTACTTCACAAAACAATGGCGTTACTGTTATTACTAACAGTCTGGGCAAAAGAATTCGAAAAAAAA
>QKWP01002310.1:0-74312 GCA_003550325.1 Gigaspora rosea
TGTAAATTTTATTATAAAGTTCAGATAAGCTATATATAACTTTTTGAAAACTGAACTTTTTCAAATTTTTATATAGTAAAAAAAAGCAGTCCTGGTAGTTCAGATTAGAGAGAGTTGACTGTATATAGTATTTTAATTTGATTGGCAAAATTTTGCAAATCATTATTTTTTAAAAAAAAATAAACAATTTTTGCCAAAATTTTTTACTGTATTACCACAGAATAGTGCACATGGGTGCTATTTCAAAAATTGCATTCCCTAAAAAAGTATACTGGGTTTTGAAATACTGCCCATGCGTGTTCTGAAACAGTGTGCACTTTATATCAGATATAGTATATTGTATAAATGAATGTATTTTTATAACTTTGAACTATGGAAAAAATTCTTAGCACCATTTCATCTTTCTTTTTGTTACAATACTGACCATTTATCATTAAATTTTTATAGTGAATATTTTGACAAATAAGTCAAATAATATGAATACAGCAATACTTTATATATGTGCCAGGTAGAATCAATTAATATATAATGAGGTTATGAAGCATATAAATAAATAGATAAATAAATAAATAAATAAATTTAATATTAATAAGATAAAAATTAGAATAAAAATGGCAAATAAATAAATAAATAAAATTAAAATAATAATGGGCTAATAAAAAATAGTTATTTCAGTATTGCCACGTAGAAGTTTATATGAACAGAACGCTAAAAGTGGGCATTGAAAATGATATTTACTGTTCTTCTATTTTATTTATATAAATTAAGATTAGATTTTTAGTCCATACAGGATTACTACTTGTTTACATATATACATACATGAATAACAAATTGAAGACTATAATTTAGAAAATTATTTGTCACAAAGCTATGTATTTTCTATTTAAAGAGATTGATTTTCAAATAAATATTTATATACTGCACATGGGCACTATTTCAAAAAATCTCTTTGGTGTATAAAAACTAGGTTGGTTTCGAAATAGCACATATGCACATACTCAAAATAGCACACAGGTAATCAAAATACTGTGCAGGAATGCGCTATTTCATGGTAATATAGTAGATTAAGAATTAGTTTAAGAAATTTCAAAAAAAAAAAGTTTAAAATTTTTGCATTATGTATAAAATTTAGTACTAAACAAGTTAATTGAATTAGAAAGATTTCTTAATAAAATTTAGAGAAATTGTTAAAAATAAGTTAAAAAATAAAAATTGTAAATATCTAAGTTTTATTAAGATAACCATTTTACTTCTACTAAGCAAACTTGTTTAGTATATATAAATGCAACAAAATTTAAGAATTTCTAATATACCTTTTAACTTAACTCTAACCTATTATTTTTTTTAAAATAATGATCTACAAATTTAGCCAATCAAATTAGAGTGTAATATATAAGCACATTGCAGAATGCGAGATCTGCATTTATTTTTTTATTAATAAAATTATACAAATTTTTATAATTCTCTAAATTTTATAAAATCCTAACTTTTTGTTCTAAGTAAACTTGCTTAACACCAAAAAATATACTATTTTGGTATATTTTATTTTATTTATTTTAAAATTTGAGGTAAAGATGCTTAATTTTAAATTTTTGATAAAAATTTTCAAAATTAATCAAATTTTAAAGAAAACAAGATAAAATATGCCAATTTGATATATTTTTTAATGCTGAACAAGCATACTTAGTACAATAAGTAATATATCAAATAAAATAGTATTTTTAATATTTTTATTAATAAAATTATACAAAATGCTATGATTCTTTAAATTTTACTAATTGATTCTAACTTTATGCTCTAATTAAACTTGTTTAGCACAAAAAAAATACATTATCTTGAATAGTTTATTTTATTTTTGAATTAATTTAGCATTCACCAGTGGTAAAATTCATCAGTGATTATCCATCTATACATAATTATATGTAGCAAAACAAATAAAAATTAAATTTCTTTAATATTAGAGTAAGGGTAGGAACTGGGATGGGGCAGGGGGTATAGTTTATACCAAAATTTTTGAGAATTTTTTTTTTTTGCATAAAAAAATGTAGTTTCATAGACAAAATGTTTAGTTAGAAGCGATTTTTTAAAAATTCTTATTTTTGCTACACAAAATTGTTTTGCATGTTACACCTGATCCTTAACTCTAATTGGATTGGTGAAATTCACCACTGGTGAGCATTAAACTTATCCTTTATTTTTTTATAAAGTTTGAAACAAAGATGCTTAATTTTGAATTTTTAATAAAAATCTTCAAATTTTAACAAAAATAAGATACAATACAGTAATTTGATATGGTTTTTTATTTAGACTCAAATTAGTTTGCAGACTTCAGACCAGATCTGGACCAATTATAATTGAGTTTGATTTTGTCTGAGTTTGATTTTGTCTGAGTTTGATTTTGTCTGAGTTTGAAATTTAGTAAAATTTAAAGTTTGAGTCAGGGTTTGAACCTGGACCAGACTGGACTGGACCAAATCTAGACCAGACTTAGAAGCACTTAAGAAAAGTAATAAGAGAATAGTTAAGAATAACTGAACACCTGATAATTTTTTTTTAGGTGCAAGGCCTTTATTATAACTTGTTATTATATATAAACTATTTATCCATTTAATTAATTAAAACTATTTTTATTTTTAAAATTCTTAAAATCCTTTTATTACTTTAATCCATTAAATTAATAAATCTCTTTAATTTATTAAAATTATCAAAACTATTAAAACTGTTTTAACTATAGAAAACCCAATAGTAGCAATTAATTAGCCTAACTAAAAATCAATACTGTGCTACTTTGATTTCTGACCACATGCTCCTGGGTACATTTCATAGCTTACACTATTGTGATACTAAATTATTTATTTGTTTTGTCTTTAAGAAATTATAGTATGTTAGTACTTTATGTTGATTAATTGTTTATACAATCAAGCATATTAGAACATTTCTACTATTTATATTTGTTGTTTGCCAACTTATTATTTATTAATTTAGCCAACTAATAAATATCTATATTGTTGTAAAACTACTAGCTGATTTTTAGTCAATTTCTCAATCTAAAATATACTTTATAAGAGTATTTTAACACTCTTTTAATTAACTGGTCCAGCTCACAAAAATGTAGGCTGAGGGTTAACCTGTTTACTGATATGGCTATTGGGCTGGGCCAGCCCATATTATAGTTAGTGCAAAATTTTTATATTCATTATAGTGTGGGACACTTAAAGGCTTCACAGATTTAAAAGTTAATAATATTTAATTAAAAAATATTACAAAAAACAGGCCACTATTTAGGCCACTATTTTGTGGTTTAGCTAATATTGTATGCTTTTTTAATTAATGAGTTAAAAATATAATATTTTTATATGATATATAAAAATTTAGCTCAAAAATGGGACAAATCATATGTTTTAGCTTACTGCTATTGGCTAATTTTAAATTGATTTAAAATTAATTTTAAAATATTTTTTAATAATTAATTTTTAGCCAACCAAAATGCAAGAATGCGCAAAGACATCAAGAAATTTTTTGAAAATGGAACAAATATCAGATTTAAGTCTTTAAGTGTTCTGCACCATACTTATAAAAAAAATTATGTATAAGAAAAAAAAATCCTCCGGTCCAAAAATTTTTACTTAATGTTATGAAAACCAACAAATTTTATTATTATTTTAACCAGGGTTGAATTAATTAAAATTCTAAATTTTAATATTTTTTATTACCTGAAATGAATCGGAGTATTAATGTTAACCTTCCTAGTAAAACCAACAAAAAAAAAATGTCGCCAAAAAATTTTAGTCATTAATTTATGATTAGGGTTTGCCGTTAGATTAGGTTAAAAGGAGCTTTATTATTATCAAAATTTCACAAGGAAATCTTTTATTAATGCGCAGAAGGTAGTTTCATAAGCAAAATTTTGAGTTATGAACCTTTACATTACACCTGATACACCCTTGATCTCGTTTGCTAGCGAAATTTTTAGGGTGGTGGGTTGACAACAGAAAACCAAGATCATACGACAGAAAAGACAGTATTTATAATACTCCGTTTCACTTCTGATATTTATACATATATTAAAATTTAAATTGGTCAGAAAGGTTGAACCGAAAAATTTTCAAACTGAATATTGTATTCAATTGTGAAGGATAAAAATTAGTTAAGGAATTAAATTATTTTTCGTCAATTGAATGATTTGTCATTATATTAAAATTAATTAATTTAATTACAATTCAACTTATTCGTTCATTAAAATGAACGTGTCATTAGACATAATTAACCTCACGTAGAATTCAACAATACATTAATAACGATAATTTAATAATATAATATCCAATTAATTTTTTTTGATTACCTAACGAGTTCAAATAAATCAGCAGCGACAACCTCATGAACTTTAGTACTCCAATGTATCAAATCCCAATAAAAATATTTTTCTGGAGTAAAATATTCTCCTTCTAAATCTCCACTTATGGAACCATCATAAGGGTTTATGAACTCATCCCTAACATTCTTAATTTCAAGTTTCCTTTGAAGACTCGGTTTTTTTGGTAATTCTAACAATTTTTCACCTACTTTTTCCCAATCTTGATTTAGAGCTTCTTCTTTTAAAATTTCTAATTCATTTGCAGTATCGTAACTATGTATGTTTATATGATAATATATCTTTTTAAGTAGGTCGATGAAATTTTTTAATGCCTGATTATGTCTTTTACAAACGGTCTTTATTAAAGAAATCCGTGCGTCTGAATCATTTTTATGTAATGGTGATTGTGATAAATCTGGAATTCCGGGAATTAGGATATGAGTGGCGCCCAAGTGATTGATCAATAAAGAGACGCAAGAGGCAATATTGGTAAGTATGGATTTTGGAGGGGCGGTATAGTTTGATACGATGTAATCTTGCCCCATCGTCCATAACTGCATATATAATATAGATCGATTAGGATCAAGATAGGATTCGGAAATGATAAAACTTTCGAATTCAAGAAAAAAAAAAAAGTCTTACAACGAAAAGGGTTCGATCACAATTTTCATATCTAGATCTATTCGAAATATAATTTTGAACTTGCTGTTTAAGTCCTGGAACGTCGGATTGATGGCCTGGGAATGCTTTATTGAAATTATTGCTGATTTATACGAAAAAAAAAAACGAAAAGGAAAGGTTGGATTTAAATTTTAATTCATGAAATATATATATTTAAAAACGATAATTACTCAGAACTAGCTCCGCCAATTGCACAATTGACTAACTCAACGTCAAGTAACTCTGCAAGATATTCTGACCATACTTTTCCATCACAGAAGCGACCTTCAAAAAACATTGATGGTAACTGCTTTGGAGTCATGCTGTAGGCGTTTCCCGTATCTTTTGAACAAAAAATTTTCAATTATTATTATTATTGTTATTATTATTATTTTTATTATTAGTCTTTTTGAATTATTATTACTATTATTTTTGTACAGTAAATTTAATAATAGGAGCATGAATTTTAAAATTAAAAATTCACCAGAAAATGAATCACCAAAAACTACAATCTTATCATATTTCTTGGAGAGCCTATTTTGTCTACGTTGAATGGAACAGTCTAACGGTTGTTTAGAGTATTTAATTATGGAATCAATGACAGAAGAGATTGTGAATTGTAGATTCATTTTCGTTAGTTGAGATGATGAACTTTGAGTAAAATAACGTGATCAATTTTGAGTTAATTCAAGACTCAAAGTATTTAGCGGAATTTATTGGACTAACGAAATTATGTAAGAGCGGAAATGTTACGGTAAGATATTTTAATAAATACCGTACAAATAAGGTGTGACTGAAGTAATCTTGACAAGTTATGTAAGAACGAACAGTCGTTCTATGAAAAAGATAGTCGTCGAGTTGGTCGTCGAAAGCAAAAGTAAAAAATCCTAACTTTTTTCTTTAAGAAAAATTACTATTATTATTTCATCCGTTAAATAGCATTTACGAATACTAATATTAAACCATTATCCGTTAAAATATTTATGATACATACAGTTAATTATTATTTATGTGTTACAAAAATTTTAAATTATCGTTATTTTGTTTGGTATATGCATATATGCAAAGCGATGCGATAAACAAATATCACAGAAGTACGCACGTACGTATGTACGTACGTTTGTACCAATAACGTTTACATTATTCATCGAATAAGCTGTAGGATAATTTCGGAAAATAACAGGATAACTAAAATATATTTATACACATTATAATTCGTTTAATTTTTGAACTTTGCATCTTTAAAATTTCTTTGTTATCAGAAAAAGGTAATAATTGGTGACTATAACATGCTTAAAAATTGACGTATTTGCTCTTGTTTAAGTGCATATAACCAACAAATTGGTCATGCTAAATAATTCTGGCTCCATCCAGAAATGCCATCAAGAAAATTAAATACATTTTTTTCTCTTATATTCCGTAATTAATATAATTTGCATAGTAAGAGTAATATCGCTCATTAGTGGTATCTAAATGACTGCAATTTGAGTTTATTATCCCTTACACCGATTTACAGAAAATTTTCCTGCAAATTTTCATAATTTGCACAATGATAATGGAACGGTGCCAAGGAATATTTCATACGACGATTATTAGTAACCCAGTTCAGCCAGATGAAGCCAAAACAACGGGGTACTTTATAGTTATTGTATGGATATCTGAGCGTAACTAATTACGCACGGTTCATATTAAACCACGTGGCCTAGATATGAATCCTAGATATCGGTATTATAAATATATTTTTGTTCATGTTATATGATCATGTAAATAACGCCCATAGATTTCCCACAAAAACATTAATAAATGAGTTTACCCCCTAACGTGACTTCACCCTAATCTCACCATAACCCTAAAGAGTTTCATTGGGGTAAAATTTTTTGTGGGAGAGCTACCACGGCTATGTAAATTTTTTTGTCTTGACATTGTCATAAAATAACATCATCGTTTATGCAAAATTTCACGGCAAAAAAATTACACATGCTAATATTATATAGTTATTGGATGTGTAGCATCCAATAACGGGTTTATTTGACAGAAGAAATGATAATACCGTGATCCGAAGGATCACGGTATTATCATTTTAGATGACAAATAAAAGAAGTATCTGGCTTTGAATTTAATGTGCTAACCTGGGCCACGAAGGGGCTCAGGTTGTCAAGCACATTAAATTCAAAGTCAGATACGCTGTTATTGGATGCGGAACATCCAATAACGGATGTATTTTTATAACAAATAATTGTTCCAGTCTATTTGGCGTAGCCTTACTATTTGTTGTTCATGCTTATAATTTCCCACAAGATCATGGGATCTTCCATGGGAAGATTACCGGTCATGATATGATCTCGTGGGAAATTATAATGAAGGTAGGCATGAACAACAAATAGTAAGGCAGGGTATTACAGTAGAGATTCCCGATGATCATATGATGCAGATGATCCTTCGGGTTATCTGTATCCTATGGTCATCGGGAATCTCTGCTGTAATTTTTAAACTCCCAGGAAATTAATAATACTAACACCTGTTATACGACCTTTGTTTACTTTTAGGTTAATGCGCAGCATTGTGTTTTCGGAGCTTATAATCATAGTCATGTAAAAAGAAGTCAAATATTGATACGTGGCAAACAAGGAGATACGATAATTTATCAAATATTCTGATGCATCAAAAACGTAATTATTGCACACATGGTGACAGACAAAATACAAAAATTACGATTTTGATGTTACAAATATTGATACATCAAAAATGTAATTTTTGTATTACCTTACGTAAACATATAATGTCCGCCGCTACATTCCGGACAATTAAAAAGAAAAATAAAATATTATATAAACAATAATATCAATGGAAAATTTTTATCTGAGTTAATGTCACTTCCATGTGCTGCTACGCAGCACATGGGCGACATTAACTCTGATAAAAAAAAAACTCGTTATTTTTCATCGTATGACCAATATTTTTATAATTATTGTACGGGTCTTATGTGATAGCCATGCATAGCTGTGGGGTGACAACATTTTTTTCCATTCAATGAAAATTTTAAAAAATTATATTAATATTGATCTAAAATTTGATAATGAAAACAAGTTATGCGCCTGCTCATGCGCTAGGAGTTTGCTTTTTTTTTTCAGTTTGATTTGTTGTAGTATTTTATCCCAAAATGTCTAAATTAAGTTTTTGAATTGGTTGTATAGAGTGAACTTATGATTATTTTATTGTGTAATGGAATTTTTACACTTTTGGAGCAATAATGAATTTTGGTTTAATACCAGTAGTTTTCATATTAGTAATGTTAGAATTGTGGTCTAGTTTTAAGTGATAGGTATGTCTTAATATCTGTTAATTTTGAAATTTGTAATTTAATATTAAGTAGTAATAAAGAATTGTAGTTGAATTTGTGAATATAGTATATTTGTATTAATTTTTGTTTCTTTTTCTGGTTCTGAAGTAGCCTGCTCAAAGTATCATTTTAGCTGTTAAAATTATTATAAGTTTAGGTAAAGAGCAAACTAATGAGTTAATATATTATAAATATTGAGTGTGGTGACTTAGGGAAGTTGTCAAATTGTCACCCCAAGCGGCAGGTCAAATGTTCGAATCCCACTAGTAATAATTATGTCAATTATTTTGGTTATTTAATAGTTTGTTGTTCAGGTGTTTTTTTAATTATTTAATTAGTATCTTGGTTGTATGTATATGTTATGTATTACTTTGCAATTCATGTTGATTTCAAAATGACACATGTTAATTTAAAGTTAGCAATTTAACATATATCAAATAATAATTAGTATAGTAACACCAATATAAATTTAAATAATTTTTTTTAATAAATATTAAATAAATAATGTATCAAGATAGTTAGAAATGAATTATATATTATAGTTAGGGGTATGCCATTTATTATATGATTTTTACTATAGATACATGGCCAGAAGTAGTAATCATATCTATATATTATATTAATCAATTAGAATTAGATAAAGTAATCACATTATACATGGATAGAGATAGCTACTAAGTAAAAAATATCATGTAATAAATGGCATGCCCTTAATAAAAATTAATTATTAATTGAGCATTAAAATACTATGCATTTTTTATTGCAATCTTGGCTTACTATATTCAAATAACTACTGTTGATTAACACCTTTAATGTGAATACATAAGATATTGTTAGTTATTCTATTAGAATTAAGATTGTGTCTATTTATAAATGCCTTATGTTAGCTTCAATTTTATAGAAATAACAATATCTGATCTTATAAGTTCATCTATTTTAGCAAATTAATAATGAATGAATGCTTTATACTGATTATACAATTAATGATTTGTACTGTGTACTCATTTTTCAATATGCAGCTACAACATTTTGTGCAAAGTACATAATTTTACTATATGAACAACAATAGTTTTACAGTTTGTTTTGCTGCAATAACAATTGTCATTTTTTTAAAATAATTTCTTTTGCTTGTGTACTTGTTTGGCCTTAAATAAATGAGTTATTATTATTTTCTTGTGCTTTTTATATTGGGCATGTTAAGTTTTGTCAAGCTGTAGTACTTCTTAAAGAAACAAAGGTGCTAAGTAGAATAATATCAAGAGCAGAATATTTATTTGCTCTAATTTATTTGCCAAATAACATGCATTTAAAATTCCAAACTCACATCCAATCTGATATATATTATTTTTAAATTTTTTGAATAATTTTACAGAACAATAAATGCCTATCTAATTTAAGCTTGTTGATATCTGAATTCAAATTTTTACAGATCATCTAAATTTAAATTATTTTATTTTATACTACTTATATAATAATAAGATGAATTATTATAAAATTACCAGAATTTATAGTTAAAATTCATTGGTTTTATGCTATTTTTCTATAATACTACAAATAATTTGCTATTTTTTTTAACTTGCTATAGTGCTTTATTACATAATTGCTTATAGTTATCAATTCTTGAATAGTTTAAACAAAATTAATTATTAATTGAAATCAAACTTTTGTGGTTTGAATCTTTAATTAAAATATATGAACAACTAGCTTGTTGAAATTTTTTATATAATCACTTTCATTTTCTTTTTCTAATGAATCAGACTCTAAATCATAATTAGGTGTTTCTTGGAAATCTAATATAATTAATATGCATGTGTTTTGTAAGTATATATTAAAAAATACGATATGTAAAATGTTTTTTTGCTTTAGACAGCACAATAACTACTATATCTCAAGATTATTAGATACTTTGATACAATTTTTTGTCATGAATAATCATGAAATTTGGATAATCATGAAATCTAAAGCTAAATACTATCTAATACATTAATTTTAATTTTGTAACATTTTTACTAATATTAAAACAATATACCTTTAGCATTATTATAGTCATATTTATCAGGATCTATATTGTTTATATAATAAATCTTTATTGTCTCCATTAATAGAAGAATACATGCTAAGTAGGATATTGGCTAGCACTAAAATTTAGTAGCATTGTTGAAAGGTTCTAATATCTCAATCAGGCTTTTTACAAGATCCTATTCATTATCACACACATCAAACTGTTTAGTTTTTGACTATTTTTTTGTGCATCTGGATCATCTTTATCAAACAATATCAATGAAAGCTGTCTGATTGCTGGATGCAGCTCGTTTAACCTTTTTCAAATCAAAATTTGAAATTTTGATGGGTAGGTATATCTTTAATAATTCGTAGTATAAGTACAAAATTATCAATGGTTATTTCATTTTTAGCTATTGTTTCATTACCCTTTTTATCTTCAAAATTACTATTATTTTTAGATTCATTGGTTGACTTCAGATTATTACAAGGCATTTTTTTGTTTTTTTATTTATTCCAATTTGTGTGCTATCTAATCTTTGACTTTGTTTCAGGGAGTCAAAAAATTTGACCAAATTTTGTATACAATTAATTTGTAGATACTTATTCTTAAATACATAATTAATTGATAATTGCAAAGTATAAGCGATACATGGCAATCTTTCGTCTTTACCATATTATTACTATTATCTATAACAAACAAAAAATTTTATTTTGTATATTAAATATGTTAACTTTATTGATAAGAAATTTCTTAATATTATGACCAGTGTGAAGGTATGGCATTGGCTCTAGACAAAGTAGGATTTTATTTAATTCAAATTGGTTGTTTAACAATAAGCCATTATTCCAATATATCCGGTTTTATTTCTTGCTATCCAAAGGTCAATTATAAAAAAAATTGTTTTACTACTTTGTCTTAAAAGATCATTAATTTGATTTTTGCAGATATGTTTGCAATAGATATTTCTTTCTTTAATGCCTTATAAGAAAGCTGATGAAACACAGGGTCAGCTTGTAATATAAATCTACAAAACCCTTCTTTAGAGATAACTTCAAACAACCAATTATCAATCACAAGCCATTTTGCAACAGTGTGATGAAGGTTAAGCTTTTTAATTTCTTTGTAGGGAACAACACATTGTAGCATACTAGTAATAGTTTGCTGGGAATCTTTTGTATTACTCTAAAATTTATTGACTAAATTTATTAAATTTACTTTTTTTATTAGATTAAACATAATTCAAGTATTTATCTGGTTTTTTTGAAAATCCACTATATTATGTTCATTGGCAAAATGAGAGTTCTTGTTGGATATTGGCTATCTGAGAAGATATTTGAATTTTTCTACAATTTTTTTTCTTTTTTTATTTTAATTTAATATCACATACTAATTTTTTTCTGACTACTTTAAAATATTTTTAGCATAGTGCTTGTTGTTTTTTTTTGTTTTATGATGATGCTTGTGTTTTTTTAAACCTTGAAAATTTTTAGTTTGAATATTATCTTGTAAATTTTTAGCTTGCGAAGCTATTTGCGAAGTTTTTTCTGATTTGGTACCTGATATTTTAAACTACAGTAAATATAACTTTAAGAATAAAATTGTCAAGTGAAAAAAGCAAAAATTTTAAGGTACAATTTATAGCTATTTGTGATCTAATTTATTGATTATATTGTCTTTGATATGGTTTAAAAAAATTAGATCTATAACTTATTGAAAAATTGTGGTATAAGTATTTAATGGCAAAATGAATAAAAATTGATATCATATAATGATAGGCATTATTTTAAAACACAAACTTGAGGCAAGCTAATAATTCGAGTAAAAATCAAATTTTTTTAAAAGCCTTTAGTTAAATTAATTATTAGCTTGTTTCAAGCTCAGGTTTTGAAATAATACCTATGAGCATTATTTTGTACAAATACAGTACTAGAAATTATTATGCAGGTTATCAAAAGTCATTTATGCAAGGTTATTTAAGACTATTCATGAACTTATACAGGATAGTTACTAAAATTTTAGGTTGGAATACACCAAAATGGAATGTATCAGAACTATATCAGAATCAGAATTGATCAATTTTGATAAAAAATTTACTAATAAAATCATATCCATTTATTAATTAAAAAATTCCTGGCTAGTAATTTTGCTATAGAACCTGCTAACAACTAGAATTAAATGCTAACCTAGATCTGATATATTAGATTCAAAAATTTTGTAAAAAATCTATTAATGCATGATATTAACATTTAAAGGTTGTGTTCTTTATTTTTAATCTTTTACCACATTAATGTATATACGCAATTATATTATAGTAAGTTAATTTTTTAACAATAAATTCCATTTTGTTTGGCTTTAATCTTATTTATTTAAGTTATTTTTTTTTTAAACTATAGGCTTATTATAATTAAGTCAAACACCTTTTAAAATAGTTTTTTCGTAGGCATGCACAGTCAAGTATACTTTGTATCAAAGATTATAAATAAAAGTTGAGATCAACAATTGCAAAGTTCAAGTAGTAAAATAATGCCCATGGAATTTTAATAGCTGCTCTGCCTTGTTTAGGGCATTAGGAGGATGTTAAGTATTACCCAGATTTATATAAAAAGAGCATCTTCCTGCATTGAGAATACAAAATTTTTAATTTTATAATATGATTGAAAAATTTGCATTGTATTTTCAACACAGAAGGATGCTCTTCCTATATAAACCTAGGTCACACTCGATGCCCTTTTGATATACTAAACAAGGCAGGGCAGCTATTAAAAATTGAAAAAAATAGTTCACTCTAACTGACAATTTACTTTATTTAGAAGATTTATTAGTAATAAAACTTATACCAATATTACTAGTAACTTTGTTGTTAATGTACAAAAAGATGGTTTATAGACAATTTTAAGATAATTTTTCTAATTATTTTTGTTTAACAATATACTAAAGTTTTGACAATCTGAATTTTTTAAATTTAATTAATAAGGAGCTTGTAACTAGATAATAAATAACAACATTTAATAGAGATTTAAGAACTTAATAAGTACTGAGATATAGTTGTTTATACTTTATTTAGAAAATCTTTGACTCTATATTAAGAATTAATACTATATTTTGAACTAATAGATCTATAATGTTATGCTTTTATAACAGAGATGGATAAAGCTATTTAATCTTAGATAAATATAATAAGCATTTAAATTTTAAAGATTAGAAATATATTATACTTAGTTCTAATACACTTTCATTTGTTTTTTATGGGCATCTGTTTATGTTTTATTTGAGAATTGGTCTATGAAAATATTAGTTTGGGAATTTGAGAATTCTTCGACTGCCCATAAAAATGATCAATTGTTTAATCTATAATACAAAAAATTAATTATTTTTATAATCAATTAGAGAATTCTCAAATCCTCAGACTGATATTTTTCTAAACCAGTTCTCATATTATCTCATTTATTATTTTAATAAGTAAGCTATGATCCTTTTTTATTAATCAACAAACAACCAAATGAATTTGATAAAGCTCACAGTTCTTTTTCTAAGTTTCAAGATTTTTATTTTTGCTACTTAAACAATCTAAGTAAGGAATATATATATGTTTCACATTTTTTTATAAACGCCTTATAGGGATCACAATGATTATTATACAAAATATGTATAATTTGCACAAATAGTTATTGTAATTACTATAAGGTTATTTATAAAAAAGAGAACATGTATAGTAATTTTTGAAATAACTGCTATATTAATTTCAATTATAATTTGAACACTATTGTATAGCACTAAAGCTGATTTAGTGATCTTTTAACATTACATCTGGACATAATTTCTAACAAACTAAAATTTTTTCTATTTAGTACTTGTTTTGAAATTAACATATTCAAAACATTTATTCATGCTGTTATAGAATGATAGTTTATTATATTACCTTATTATTTTATTATTTTATTTTTATTATTATATTTTATTATTATATTGTATTATATTATTATCTTGAGATTAGAATAGTTGATACCGCTTATAACGATTATCACGCTTATAACGCTTATAACGATTATCACGCTTATAACGCTTATAACGATTATCACGCTTATAACACTTATGACACTTATAACGCTTATGACGCTTATAACGCTTATGTTGCTCTTGTAGATTATAGTGTTTATCATTGTAAATTAACGCTTATAGCGCTTATTCTAAAATGTATTTAAAGACACTGAATTTCCCTTAGTCAAACTAGACCAAGACACCCCACTTCTCTTATACTTAATATACATCTTGTACTGGGATTTCTTAGGAACAGAAACCTAAGGATAGCCCTATCTTAGATTATTAATAAAGAAACTATTTATCCAAATAAAACCAAGTTTATTATAAAGTAAAAGTAAAATTGATAATTCCTCATTGAATACTCTACAGAACTGCCCTTAGAGAAGAGTATAATTTCTTACAGACTAAGGAATTATACCTACCTCTTGGACACCGCTATAAACCGATAAAGGATCCCTGTAGCCGTGTTATTGTTATAGTAAGGAGTAAAAGAAGGCCTCCCTACTGTAACAATGCCATTTATTTTAGAGTTACTTATATTTTTGGTTGGTTAAAAATTCTTTTAAGAGTATATTGTTCATTTCATTGTATATATTTTTGTTTTATAGAGTTCAATGTTCTAAGTAAATCATTAGGGGTTCAAAATATTTTGCTTATGCTTTGTGACTATTAATATTCGAATTATAATTATTTGAGATTGAACTATCTTAATGGGATTTGATGTAGGAGTCTTAATGGGTCGGGTTTGGACCTGACCCGGGTTAGACGCACTTGGATCAAAACCTGATTTGGGTCTAACCTGCCTCATATCAAATCTGACTCGGGTCTGACCTGCTTCATGCAAACCCGACCTGGGTCTGATCCGCCTCATATCAAACCCGACCCAGGTCTGACCCAACCCAACCCAGGTTGAACCCAGGTTAATGGAGTGATGCAATGATTGCTTATTATAAGGAACAAATTTGCTCAACCAATAGGAACTTGGAAAACCAAAATTCTGATCTGTGATAGTGCTCGTACCAGATAACTCTTTATCCGAAAGGTTGTAACCTTTAACATAATCAAATAACCAGTTTTATATCCTATTCAAATAAAAGAATAATGGTTATATCTGGTTAAAATATTTCTATTATAATGCATCAATCAAATAAAGTAACTCTATATTGATCAATATAAAAAAATGATTTATGCATAAAGTTTGTACTTTGTACATTCTATTCTAACTTACGTATTTGTAAGGTGTTATTAGTGGCCAGACAAAGAGTTCCAAACGTATTTTGGAAATAAATAAGAGTTTAAAAAAATTATTTGTGTATCAAAATTTTGAAATTGAAAAATAAAATGGGAGTACTAAGAGACTCCCATTTGACAAGATAAGTAAAAATTTTTTTATTATGCAGATCAACAAACTATTTAATAATAATAAAATAATATTACAAGCAAAGAAGAAAAGGCTGAAAGCATTGGAAAGATTTATGTTTTGTGGCTGTGATGGTGTTTAATTTAGCGATGAACATAAGAAAAAACTGAGATTAGCTAATGAGATAATTAATTACCAATCTGGATAAGATCGGCACTATAGCTATATTATTACTATATTTGGAATTGGGGATAAACAAATATATAAACAATATATTAGTAAATCTGTTTTAGGCCTAATAAAAAGTTTTTTTTGTACTAAGTAAATATTATTTTTTGATATAAGTAAAGTTGTAAAGCAGGTTCTTGTGCATTTATAGTAAAATTTCATTAAAATCGGACTAGTAGATAATAAGATATGAGTAAAAACGTCTTTAAAATTCTTTAAATCATATAAAAATTTTATATATACAGGCCTGATCCAGATTTTGTACTACCTTGTTTATATATTTGTTTTGCCCCGATTCTAAATATAGAAATATTGCTGATCTTATCTGGATTGGCAATTAATAAATAAACTCTTAAATGAACACAGTAGAGAATTAGAAGAGATTGATAAATTGTTGAATGATGAAAGAGTCAATATTGAGAATTAAAAAATCAGTTAATTAATCAACTAGTTGAACACTGTGTGGGTTGCTGAGAGAAAAACTGCATCAATTAGCATTTATTTATTACTATTTGGATAGTAATTGTTGTCACTACTGGTTTAGCTCTTTTGTTTGTCAGTTTGATTTATTATTTAGCAAAAAAAACCAATGATTAATTAAAAACTATGCTAGCCACTTGTTATAAATATCAAACTCAAAGAGATTATTGAGAATGAGGAGTATTAATATTGATTAACAATAAAATAATTTATAATAATGAAGGCCATATAAAGAAGTGTATTTGAATTTTAATTAAAAAATAAATAAGATTTGATTTGTACATCTCTTATTTGATAATATATATGTCTTCTTATTTTATCAAAATAAGATTTATGAATATTAATTCTGAAATTTCTTATTATTCTAATGTTCCATGTTATGAATTTTTTTATTGTATTCCATTCTGTGTAAAGTATATAATAGAAAAATAAAATAAGTACTAAGATATTTTCACTTCAAGTATAAAGAAATTTTGTATAGTTTGTTTTGATAGATGGTTTGATTTTTTTCAAACTTTGAACAAAGGTATCTTAGCAACTACTGGGCCAAATTTGATGAACTTTTTTTTGTTTGAATTCTATATATCTATAAATTTTAAAAAAAGTTTGTTGGATTTGGTCTGGTAGTTATTAAGATATTTTTGCTCAAAATTTAAAAAAAAAGTTAAATTTGTAGGAGGGTATGGATAGCAAATTTAAAAAGCAATCACCTATTTATTTTATTAATATTAACTTATAACTAGTAATTATTATGTTTTTAAAATATAATAAAAATTTAATATATATATAATCAACCTTGAGTTGATAGCATAGCAGTTTTGCTCCAAGGTCTCAAATCACAAAGTTGCCAGTTCAAATCCAAGTTGTAGTGATTTGTAGAAATAGTCAGCCAAGCTAGACTAATTAGAGAGCTGAAACACTGCAGGATCCAGGGACCCAGGACATTCACAGAACAGACTTAATTTCTAAATGAGCAGTGATCTACAATCAATTCTATAGTAATGAGGACTGTACCAGAACCCCGATTTGGAATAACCAAAGTCACAAGATATAATATAAGACCTAAAAGTCTGAATATTATAAGATACTACATGAACTCATAGTGCAGCAGTCTGAAAATAGCTGTGAAGATTTCTGACCACTATAGTGTTTGGTGAGACAGGTTATTTCTAGGTGGCATAAAAGCAGGCCAAGAGAAGTTGGGTTATAATCGATGAAAATAAAAATAATAAATATGGTCATCATAAATTACCAAGAAAATAATATCGGTAAGACTGTCAAAAAAAAAATAAATAAGTTATATAATCATAATATTTTTAATTTTTTTATAGTTTCAGTAAAGTACTATTTTACCAATTGAAAGTATTTAAATTTTAAATATTAGAAGACAATATTTGTTTATTTGTTTTATTTTTTTGAAAATTTATTGAAACATATAAATTTAAATATAATAAGTGGAGCATTGCATTAAATTTGTTTAGATTATGAAATTCATATTCTAGTTTAATACAGTAATCCCCAATATATTTATATTCAATAGCAATAAAGAATGAAATAACTTGAAGATGGAACTTAATTTGTCGATTTAAAAGTGACAATATAGTTTTATTCAAGTCCAGGTTATGCATGTTGTTGATCATATATTGAAATGTGCAAAATTCTTTAAAGCTCATTGATATTTAGGTTAGCGTTTGTATTAAAGTTAAATGTTAGCAAGATATATAGTAAAATCGTTCAAGGAAAACTTTTTATTAAAGCACGAAAGATGGTTTCTTATGCAAATTACCGATTCTTTGGCAAAACGAACTTTGTTTTGAGGTTTTCTGGTTATGTAACGTTACACCTGATCTTGAAATCTGATTGGTAGTCTGGACTACATTTCGGACTTGCATGCGGATTGTTGACTGTTGCGACAAAAAAAAAGTTCTGTAAACGTCAAATATAGACGAGGGGCAGATAAGCCATTTAAAGAAGGAAGTAACAAGTAAAGATATAATAATGCTTGAAGTAATTAAAGTGAAAAGTTTTCCATGGAAAACTTGAAAAAATGAGACGTTCACACACAGTCACCCACATTGGATTTACAGATACGACCTTGGGCAAAATTTCAAAATTAAAAAATAATAAGTGTCGTGGCTGAAGCTGGAAATGGCTGAAGCTGGAATTTTAAATATTTTAATATGAAATTTACAAAAAATTTTGGAATGCATTTTGTACGATTTTTTTTTATAGTTAGATTAGAATTTAGGGTTAGGGTTTATAATAAAAGAGTATAGTTAGATTTTAGCAGGGCTTATAGTTTTAAATCGAGACCTCTAATTTCTAGCTTCAGCCATTTCCAGCTTCAGCCGCGACAATAAGTTTTTAAACAAAGCATTATAGGATCAATTGAAATATTACATAGGATCTTGTACAATTATTTTTATTATTCTATATATCATATCATATTTTACAATGATAAAACTTGCCTAAAGTAAATATCTTACAATATGTTGTATCTAAAACCGCAATCCAATTACTGAATTCATCAGTAAATTTCAAGTTACTGTGTTAAACATGCTGAGGAGTCCAACGTAACCAACGCAACTCAAACACATATAGTAAAAGATCAGTAAACAAATATTTGTAAACATGCACATGATATTTTTACTACGTGGTACTGCTTGCATCAATCCTAGTTTGTAAATATTAAAAATTATTTATATATTTGATTTTCGGACATTTTGTTTTTCAGGTTTAAAACAATGGATTCTAATAAACTTTGTGAACTCGGTTATAATTATATATACGGTATCGGAGTTGAAAAATATGAGAATAAAGCTTTTGAATATTATATGAAAGCTGCTGAATTAGGAAATGCAGTTGCAATTAATGATATTGGTTATTGTTATAAATGTGGAATCGGAATTGAAAAAGATGAGAAGAAAGCTTTTGAATATTATAAAAAAGCTGCTAAGTTAGGAAATGCATTTGCAATTTATAATGCCGGTTATTGTTATCTACATGGAAACGGAATCGAAAAAGACAAGAATAAAGCTTTTAAATATTATAAAAAAGCCGCAGATATGGGTCATGTTGATGGAATTTTTGAAGTCGGTGTTTGTTATAAATATGGAATTGGAGTCGAAAAAAATGATCAGGAAGCATTCAAATATTTTATGAAAGCTGCTGAATTAGGAAACACAGTTGCAATTAATGATGTTGGTATTTGTTATGGTGATGGAATCGGAGTTGAAAAAGATGAGAAGAAAGCTTTTGAATATTATATGAAAGCTGCTAAATTAGGAAACGCAACTGCAATTACTGATGTTGGTTATTGTTATGAACGTGGAATCGGAGTTGAAAAAGATAAGAAGAAAGCTTTTGAATATTTTATGAAAGCTGCTGAATTAGGAAATGCACGAGCGATTTATAATGTTGGAGTTTGTTATCAAGTTGGAATCGGAATCGAAAAAGATGAGAAGAAAACTTTTGATTATTATAAGAAAACTGCTAAGTTAGGGAATGCACTTGCAATTTATAATGTCGGTTATTGTTATCAACATGGAAACGGAGTCGAAAAAGACGAGAAGAAAGCATTTAAATATTATAAAAAGCTGCAAATATGGACCAAGTTGAGGGAATATTTGGAGTCGGCGTTTGTTATAAATATGGAATTGGAGTCGAAAAAAATGATCAGGAAGCATTCAAATATTCTATGAAATCTGCAAACATGGGTCACATTGGTGGAATATGTAGTGTTGGTACATGTTATGATGCTAGAATCGGAGTAGAAAAAGATTATAATAAAGCATTTGAATATTTGAAAAAATCTGCTGATATGGGTGGTATAAATTGTATAAATAGTGCTGCTTTTAACGGTATCGGAGTAAAAAGAGATATTCAGAGTGCAAATCATTGGTTTAGAAAATGCGAAAACTGATAAAATTGGTAAATCACTTGATATTGATCCTGACCTTAAAAATGTACTAGAAGATGATAAATATAAATTATTTTGGATTGATTACAGTGATTTAACCATTTACACCAGTCTCGATTATATAATTATCAACCGCCTTATATATATATTTCCTATTCAATTCCTTTTACGCCAAAGTATTTTGCTCTCCCTTAGAAATCTCTATTGTTAACTCTTGCCAATATTCCTGTCGTCCATAACTAAAATCCAGTTTACTATCCTGAGACTACATTGGTGGTTGTCTGACGCTCTCCCATCTGATAGTAACAAGTGGTGCCGATTGTGTGGAATTACGCCGCAATTCAGATTTCATACGCAAGTGGAAGTTTGTATGAATAATTTCGAACAACATTTTCAAAATAACCATAGACACAACCAACACCATTATCTTTTTGGGAAGACTCCCCAGGCTATTGGGTACCTCGTAAAGCATTATCGGAACGAATCTTGTGCTTTTTGTTTCCCCCAACTGAAAAACTTTTGGAACAGTTTCTTAACTTCTGGACATGGTACAATCAAAACCATTTGGCCACCCATTATTTGCAGTATTCTATACAATATTTTGAGGAACTTGTTGACCTCGGTCTAGAAAACATCTCAGATAATCTTCTTCGGCGCTTCATTTTCTCTTTTCAGTATAGCGGTCCTCCAGACTTTCTTGAGCTCGTAAACAAAATTCTTACAGTCTACCAGAAAACATACGTGTTCACTCGGCCCCCCCTTCTGAAATATTGAAAACGTTAGTGAACCTTCTGAAGACCCTGAAGAAATAGCGCAAAACGAACGAAACAATGACAACATTTACCTGATTGACCCAAACCTTGATAACCAACAACCCAATCTCCAGCCTCCAGTTCACCCGCTAGAAGAAGAAGAGGAAGTTGACCTGATGGTCCTCCTCGCACGACAAATCAGAAATTTGGTTTTCCAGATGCAACATGCTCCAGCTTCTCAAATTAATCTACTGAAGCACAACCACATGAGCTTAATCTAATTACTTACCCGGAGTTCTCCACTGGGGAACAATACACGATCTCTTGGCTCGAGGACGTTGAAAAAGCCTTCGAAGCAAACCGAGTCCAAGATGAGAGAAAGATTCCCGTAATTGTTCTGAAACTCAAGGAAGCTGCGGCTATGTGTGGGTCACTAACCAGGCGCAGTTATTGCCTGTCGATCAATGGAACGAGCAGGCCGCCTCAAATCGAAGCTTTCGACCCTCTTTCATTACTCAGTTCAGAACCCCTGCGTTAGAAAGCAAATGGTTTGCCCAACTTACCCAAAAGAAACAAGGCCCTGTTGAAGATGTCGACTCCTACCACGTTGCCTTCGAAGAACTATTGCGAAGAGTCGAGGCCGGAGGACATCAATATCCCAATAGTGCGAAGGCGCAAATGTTCATATACGGCCTTCGGACTGAACTTTCTCTTTCTGTGGCTCCATTTATGCCCCATACTCTTGCTGCTGCATATGAACGGGCAAAAGCATTTGAAACTTCATTTAAGCAGAGCACTACTCTTTTTAATCCTTACCTGCCTTCCATCACCTATACACCAGTCCTACCCAATTCCAGTTCTCACGTGAGTATTCTCCCTGCTGCTCCTCTTCCTGTGGAAACGCCTTCGAAAACAGAAGAGGCTATAGTTAAGTTGGGAGAAGCCTTTACAGCCAGTGTTGTACATGGGACAGTTGGGACATACGTTGGGACATTTTGGGACATTTTGGAACAATTTTATAAATTGAAATTACTTAAAATTTTATTAAGATAATCTAATTAATTTTTTTTAAAAATGTGTTCAGCACCTAAAAAATATATAATTATATATTTTTTTAAATTAATTTATTAATTATTAAGGCTTGGGACATAGTTGGGACACTTTGGACACTGGGACGTTGGGACGTTGGGATATAGCAAAAAAAGGCTGGGACAGTGAAAATGTACAACATTGTTTACAGCGATGGTGACCCAGATGAAAGGAAATCGGGAGCCACCATGCCAAAATTGGAACAACCCGCCTTGATACTCTTGTTATCAGTGTGGCCAAACTGGGCACTATGCACGAGACTGTTCCCAACCTTCCCAGCTGAATAATTCAAGATCTGTAGCCACCGGAAGTAACGCCATCCCTGTTAACCAAAACAATCAATATCAGAATAATTTTTCCATTGATCCTGGTAATGGTGAACGTATCTCAAATGATGCCCACACGTTCTTAAATCTTATAGGAGATGACCAAATGTTTATGGTCAGAGGGAAAGATGAAAGACCTATACGGTCTACTAGACTCAAATGGCAACGAACTGCGGAGGACTTGGCGGCCGGTGCTCCGGAGGAAGAATCGGGACGGCATGGTGAAACTTCGTAACCTCCTGCGCTTCAAATGAAAACTGGTAAGGCTGTGACAGTACGAAAAAAGAAATTTCTTGAGGACCCTCCACAAATATCTGCATTAGTGCCCCTTATTCAGTGGTGGCCGATATTCGTGACAAACAAGCCAATATCACTATCAGGCAGTTACTTCGGTCAGTCCCTTCTCTGCGTACCAAGTTAATAAAAGGACTTCGAAAGAAGGCTGCGCCGAAACGGAAGGCTCATAATTATGTGAACCTCCAACCTACCCGACCTCTACCACTTTGTACTGTGATGCCGTGGTTTTGAACAAAGTAATTCCACTGATTATTGATAGTGGTTCCTCTGGAAGTGTTGTCTCCTCTTACCTTTTAAGAGATTTGGGTGTAAAAGTTGAAAGGTCTTCTACGGTTAATATGGTTAATGTACATGGGCAGAGTAAAAGGGCAATCGGAGAGATATTAGATTTTCCATTTGTAGTTGGAGGTGTTGAAATTCTGATTGATATCATGGTTACTGATGCCTACTCATACCAAGCCATACTTGGGAATGACTGGTTGTCCAAGGTCCAGGCTAAAATTGACTATACTGTCTCTGAGATGACCCTCCAGTAGGAGGATGAGGAAATTATAGTGCCTGTCGAATTTCGACGAATACAACATCATCCAATTCAAGAAAATAACAATCCGAAACCCGAGACTCGTGAGGAAGGAAAGGAAGGCCTGGAGAATTAGAATCGGAAGAAGAGAAAGAAAGTGAATATGAAGAAGAAGAGCTGCTCGATCGATTATTCAGGTTCTCAGAAGAAGAAGAAGTTTTCTATTATTACGGCCCGACTAACCCTACTGTACTGAAGTCTTGCTACGATTCTTGCAGCTTTGCTTTAACTGGATTTCCTTTCGATTATGGCGGCTTATATAACTCAAGTGATTCTACGGTCCCGGAAGATAATGTTCCTTCTAGGAACCAAGATGTCCACAGAGTGTGGAAAAAAGTGAACAGCAAGGATGGCTATGACAAAGGATTAATGTGTAACTTCCATAGTGAAAGTGATGATAAAGAATCGCTTCTCCACTTTGAGACTTATAGATCATCTCCTGAGTTAGATATCAGTACTCTTAGGGCAAAAGAGCAAGAATTAATGAATGAATTCCTTTTCACGCACCAGGGACTTTTTGCATGGTCGGCCAAAGATCTTGGAAGGACTAACTTGGTCACCCACTTGATTTATACTAGAAAGGCCGCCCCTGTTAAACAAAGAGCCTACCGAATGTCACCCAAAGAAAAAGAGTTTCTGGAACGAGAGGTAGCCAATATGCTTGATGCTGGTATTATTAGTCCATCTTCGAGTCTGTGGTCATCTCCAGTGGTGCTGGTGAAGCAAAGGGAGAAGACACGTTTCTGTATAGACTACCGCTGACTCAATGCTGTTACTCAGAAAGATAATTACCCTTTGCCTATTATCAGCGAGCTCTTGGACACCTTTAGGAATTCTTCCTAGTATACCTCCCTTGATCTGGCCAGTAGATATTGGCAGATCGAAGTATGTCCTGAGGATCGAAAGAAGACAGCTTTCATATGTCACCTTGGGACCTATGAGTTTAAGGTCATGCCTTTCAGACTGACCAATGCCCCGGCAACCTTTTAGCGCCTCACAGATGAAATTTTCAGAGGAATTAACGGGAAATTTGTCATCATTTATCTTGACGATATTAATATTTTTTGTCTTCCTTCCACAAACACCTCTTACACTTATCAGAGGTTTTTCGACGTCTTGAACAAGCGGGTCTAAAATTAAACCCAAGTAAATGCCACTTTGTACAAAAGGAACTTAAGTTCCTAGGATATGTCGTGAATGCTGAAGGAATTTCGACTGATCCAAGGAAGGTCGAAATCGTTTGGAATTTTTCGCAGCCTACAACTTTGCGTCAGCTTCGTGGGTTTTTAGGGCTAGCTTCCTATTACTGGAAGTTCATACAGGACTTTTCGAAATTGGCAGGACCCCTTAACATTCTTTTGAGGAAGGACGAGAGTTATATTTGGACTCAACAGCAGCAAGAAGCTTTTCAAGCTTTGAAGGAAAAGCTTATCTCAGTGCCCATTCTTGCTTACCCTAATTTTAACCGATCATTTCTGCTTTTTACTGACGCTTCTGGAACTTCTATGGGGCTATACTTTCCCAACAAGACGATCAAGGTCGAGAAAGGGTGATTTCATATGCAGGTCAGACCCTAACTTCCGCCAAGAGAATTATACAGTCACTGAGCAAGAGTGTTTGGAGTAGTATGGTCTGTTTCTCACTTCTGCCAGTATCTCTACAGGACTAAATTTACAATCATTACCGACCATTCTGCGCTAAAGTTTTTGTTTGGTCAAAGGCTTCCAAAAGGAAGATTGGCACGTTGGATTTTGGCATTACAAGAGTACGACTTTGAAATTAAACACCGTGTCGGGAAATAGCATACTAATGCCAATTGTCTTTCCCGAATATCTACTAACTCAGCTGTTCCAATTAAATTGGCCCTTTTCTGACTATCAATTTTTTTCCTTTATAAAATTCTTCAGAACTCGCTTACCCATATTTTTGTTTCTTTTTACTTCTTCTTAGACCGTATTAAAAATCTTGCTTCGCTTCATTATAGAACTATGGAACCTATTACTTACCAAACCTTTGTCAAATATTTTAACAAACCTACGGCTTGTGAGCCGCATCAACAAAAGCTACTACAAAATAAAACTAGACATTTTGTTCTTCTTGACAAACTTTTATATAAAAAATCTCGACGAAATCCATCCCAACTTCTCAGAGTCCTGTTGCCCCATAAAGTTCCGGCTATACTGTTTAGTATGCATTCAGATCCTATGTCCGGACATTTTAATTTCTACTCCACTCTTCAGCGTATAGCACAAAGATTCTTCTGGCCTCAAATGGGAGAAGATGTAAAGAAGTATGTAAGAACCTGTGACGCTTGTCAGCGTCTAGGGAAACCTCAAACTAGAGAACCTCTTTTTCTGATCAAGATCGGTCAACCTTTCGACTGAGTTAGAATCGACATTATCGGACCGTTGACCCCTACCAGTACTGGACGGAAATACATAGTTGTTGCCACTGAGTATCTGACCAAGTAGCCGGAAGCACGCGCTCTCTCTGAAGCCAATGCGCCTGCAGTTGCGTCCTTCATTATGGAAGATATCATTTGTCAACATGGATGCTCTAAAATTCTTATGACAGATCATGGAAAACATTTCAAGAACCACCTGATAGAAGCCCTTTGTGCGCAACTCCATGTTAGCCACCACTATTCAACCGCCTACCATCCCCAAACCAATGGATTGGTTGAATGGTTTAACAGAACCCTGTGCGAAGTATTGTTCAAATGTACTATACAGTTTGGAGGAGACTGGGGCCAGTATATTCCGGCCGCTTTGTTTGCTTACCGCACCACCCGGCATAACACCACTCGATACGAGCCTTTCTTCCTTCTATATGGACGAGACACTATTATGCCAGAAGAAGTCGATGATGGAATACTCCCTGAAAACGAAGAAAACCTACAAAATCAGATACTTCGAAGGATTACATCCCTACTTGGTGACCTTCTAGAGGCCTATGAAAAAGCCCAGACTAGAATAAACAAAGTACAAACTCAACAAAAGAGGTGACATGACCTCTCAGGTCCAATCGAAAGCTACTCTATTGGGAAAAAGTCCTTCGATACAAATCCTTTTTAGAAGGAACCCATAAAGACAAACTTAAAGAAAAATGAGAAGGTCCATTTTACATTCACGATGTCTTGGGACATGGTACTTATAAACTTCGTACCCTCGATGACCGGGTACTGAAACCACATTTCCATGGAAACCATTTAAAGCGCTACCATGTACGAGAGGAGATTTTAACATTGACGTCTGCTCTTGGAATCTTGCAGGAGCTCGATTATGAAGAAGGGGAGTCTGTCGCCCCTGTGATTTAAAATTTTTTACCCCTGCTTCGATTGACCAATCGGTCTTCCGATTGATCACCCTTAAACTTTCTTTGATCGTACATCTGTACTACGTTTCTTTTTGATTATCTTTCTTTATTTGTAATACCACTATATTATATTTATTTTCCTTATTTATATCTTATCACCCCGCATAGATGGATAACGTGAACCCCGGCTTTACATAATCATATGATGAATCATCTCTTATGTTCTCATCACGTAATATTATTGATACATAGATCAATTATGTATGAAATTATTATTGCTTTATTCATGGACGAACGAACATAAAGCATTTAAATATTACCAAACCGCCCCTTGTACAAAGGGAGCAAATAATTAAAGTTCATAGGGAAATTGAATGAAATTGAAGCATTCAATTATTATCGTCTCGTTCTTGGCATTTAGAAGGCCATACAATTGATTCAAAATTATTGTTGTATAAAATTATAACTGTATCTGAGTTGAATATCAGGATAACGATATTCCTACAATAGATTAGTTTAAATTATTTATATGTATCGATTGTATATTTAAAGACAAAGGTTTTGCTTTAATAAATTTTCTTCAGACTTCGCTCTGCTTAATAAACTCTACATTATAAGTTAGTAGGCATTTTAAAGTCGAAGGCAACTTATAAATCTTTATTATCGTATTGTCGAATTCTCAACCACTGCTTGTTAGCATTTAAACTATGCTTGTATTATTTATTGAACTCTTAAAACTGATATTGATACCTGTACCTGGCTATAATACATCGTTAAATTGATTTACTGATTTCATTGTTTGATAGATTTAAAGTTGAATTAATAGGTTGATCGTTATATTAATTATTTGAATCATTGATATATTTAAACCTGACATTGATACATCATTTCCCTTAGTACATTAATACCTCCTATAAATAACCATTTACACCAGTCTTGATCATATAATTATCAACCACCTTATATATATATTTCCTAATCAATTCCTTTTACGCCAAAGTATTTTGCTCTCCCTTAGAAATCTCTATTATTAACTCTTGCCGATATCTCTGTCGTCCATAACTAAAATCCAGCTTACTATCCTGAGGCTACATTTGCGGTTGTCTGACGCTCTCCCATCTGATAGTAACAACGGCTCACAGCAATTACGACAAAAAATACGGCAATGCCGTAACTGTATTAATTTGTAAAATTAATTCTACCACCAACTATAGTAGGAACAGATTAATTTTTTTAAATAAAAAATTTTAAATTCAAAATTTATTACTGTATTTCAATGATTGCCAAACAAATTTATAAAATTAAACCCTTACACCAATTTTCATGCTTGATCTATGATCGAACTATCAAATTATATTAGATTGTAATTTATATCGTAGCTCATTGAATGTAAGTGGGGTTTTGTCAATTGTTGAGATATTCAAATTGAAAATTAAAATGGGCCAAAATATCTTATTCATTTCTAATATTTCCCCTTATATTTACTTATACATTTAATTTAATGATCATTAGAGGTTTCTTTTACTGAACAAGTTCCGATATTATATTATGCAAATGTCAAATTTGATATTTGATAAGTTTTTTAGTTCAATATCTTGTATATTGATACATATATTGATACAGATCTAAGATTAATTATGCAATTTATAAGCTTAATTATAATGTATAATTGGTTATGTTAATTAATTTCTGCCAAAATAAATTTTTGTGCTTTATTTTTTTATTTTTTTTTTTTAAAAAAAATTCAGTTTAAACAAGCAGCTGTCCACTTTAATCATCAACAAAGGTATCCAGAGTAACAAATAATGCAGACCAATTTTTTAACCTATTATTTATATGTGAATAATTAATTGTCTAATACATGTGATTTTGAATTTTTCACTATGTAAATCTCATCGCATTTGTATTTCTGCACTCTACCATGAGTTTATTTAATTCATAGAGCTTTTTCTTCTAGACATGCTATCCAAACATATAAATGAAATTAGAATATTGCACACTGGTAAAATCAAAGAACTATGGACATGAGCAGCTTACATAAAAAATACATCAACTTAAAAATATCTCTTAAAAGTAAAATTTTTGATAATATTTCTTTTTCATTTTGTTTAATTCATAATTTTAATGCTCATTAACAAAGTAATCACAAAATTAAATATGTACCGTGTTCTTAGATTTAAAAATTTATATAACAATTATCCAATACAATTAATTTGTTGTGTCCAATCATGATCAGCTCAGCAGTTCCAAACTCTACGTCTACTAATAATAATTTTTAAGCTCATCGTCTAAACCAATGTGAATGAGCTATAAAAGTGGAAGTGATGATAAAAACAAAAGAATTCTTACATTGGGTAATAGTCTTCAGGCTTGACGGCTAAATGACACAAATGAATGAATGAAAGAATGAATGAATGTAAATCGAATTAACTTAGTCAATAATTCTAAGCGAATTGTAGTTTGTCGATTTCAGATCTGGTTTTATAACCTGATTTTGGTATAAGCAGGTTCGGTACATCCAGAGTCGACTGTAATGTATGATCACGAACGATATTCTCTTTATTGAAAATCACCTCCAAATGTGTAGTGACATAACTTATGACGCAGCCATAACAAAATTACGCAAAATTCTGCTAATGAATCACAGAAGCCCATCATTAAAAAAAAAAAAAAATTCTCAGACCAATTTTACAATCAAATTTTCTTTCTTGCATTCAAAATTGAAAAACTAACTTCCGGCCAAATTAGAATTTAGAGAAGAGATCATTGGTCTAAATTAGATTAATGCAGGCCAACTACTTAAATAATGTCACTACACCTTTGGGGCTGCCCAAATAGTTATTAATAAAAGTCCGAATATTCTGACCGTTCAGATTGCAGTTCCATCTCTATACATAGTAAACATTAGCGTACATCTGGGATCGTCTAATACAGCGTCGTAAATTGGATCAATCACTTAGCCATTAAACAAATTGGAAATAGTTCAAATTAAATTAGTAACACGATCGAAAAATATGTCCACTTAGTCCGATGAAAAAAAACACCCATTAAATAACAAAGCCTGATAACGATTTTTACCTATAAATCGTTTCAATAAAGTTACTAACATCAGCATCGATGTTAATCTACAAGTGTCGAAAACATTTTAAATTTACGCTATATTGAAAGATACAATCTATACTATAGACTTCATACACATATCTAAGCTATTTGATTACTAGCAAAGCATGTACACGAAATTGGTCTATCACGAAAAAGCTAAAATAATTTAATATACAAGGTGATTTAATTCTTAAACACCTGGCATTACTTTACTAGTTAAACTTTGATCAACAATAACTTGTTTAGTTGATAATTTTAATACCATTCAAATCAAAAAGATGATTCGGATGGCACCGAAATTGGGAACTATCAGATTCCGAATTATTGTTGATCAAAGTTTAACTTGTAAAGTACTAGTAAGTGTAAATCATTTCTCTATTAATAGAAATTCGCTATATCGAGAGTTTATTAAAATTCGAGTGAATTTATATACTTTTTAATATATATATATTTTAATTAATCTTCGATAGGAGAATGAATTTTATTTATATGAAGCAAAAGATGAAAATAATTGTTATTGATGAAACAGGAGCATGGACGAAAAGTTTCAATTTTTTTTTTCCAGTTATATATTTACACATACGTACGCACGTGCGAAACGTTGAGGTAGATTTGTGGATATCCGACTATTTTTTAGCTCAATCCGCTGGATTTTTAGAATCCAATGTATCTATTGAAATGTTTTTCTGAAATAAATGTCTATAAAAAAAAAATGTAAGTCATTCTTGGCTCTTGATATAGTGGAACCTAGCGTGGGATCTGTGAATCTGCACGGATACTCAAATATTCTGTTACACAAATTTTGTGAATATTCGAAATTCGAATATTAGATCGTGAATCTATTTGGTGTCCATTCGCGGATGACTAAGCCCGTAAATATTCATTGAGTAGTCATAACGGATTTTCAAATGATCCCACCTCTAGTGAAGACATAACAATTGCCCAAACATAAACTACTTTCCTTTTAAGAAATAGCATTCGTTCAAACTGTTTCACATTTAAGCAACTACATTTATATAGTTATAAGTTTTCCAGTGTCAGTAAAAAATAGCTCGAAAGTTTTGGCTAGATGGGATATATTTCTCATTGCTTTTTGTTTTTATTAATAAGTCTAATGTTATTACACTAAAAGTTCGTTATTTGTTTCCTTTGTTTTCGTTCGTTGCAATTTGTCCATACGTAAGGGTTTACAAAATAACAATAATAAAATAGAAATTTAATCATTCATCGAAAAAACCTTTTAAATTTACTAATGAATTTTTTTTCAGATAGCGATCGATAGGTAATAATTTTATAATAATTAAATAAAAATTTTTAAATAGATGTACAGCCCTAACGGTTCGATAATTTTGTATAAAACTAGTTTTACGTATTTATAAACAAAGCCATGAATCATTTTTTTATTTAAACAAGTAAAAACTGTAACATGCTTACTTAAAAAAATGTGGCAAAAAGAAAGGATTTAATTAAGTTCCGTTTTATTATATGACCACATATATTTTTTGATATGTACTGTACGTGCGTGCAGTACGTAATGTAGATCGCTTGTAAATCGCTTATGAAACATTCGGAACAGCGGAAGAATACAAAATATCTATAGTTGTGAATTTGAACAAAAACAAATCTTCATTTGTTTGACATAATAAATGTAGAGCTACAGATGAGATCTTGATATAATTTTAGTTAATATAAACTTTTAAAAGTTTTAAGACTTTTTTGTCGGCTTTTTTTAGAGTTATTTAATGTTAGTATTGTTAATAAAAGAGTATATGTAATTTTGTAGAGGCGGGAGTGCGGGGCTTTTTTAAGGCCTTTTGTAATTTAAGATATATAGATTTAAAAGGAGACTCGCCACAATCAATAGATTTTCAGTAACTTCTTATTTTTTAATTTTAATAATTACAATATTCCCAGAATTATGCAATTATTTAGGCCAGTTGGCACGAGATATATTATTGTATTGTAAGGGTATGCAGTAATCCAATTATCACATTTTTAGCATCATGGTTGTGACATTTCGACATCAGCATTACCGTATAGCGTGGACTAAAAGAGCCCCTAATATAATACCCACACAATTTTTAGAGACCTAGAATGTATTGCACTCTAATTAATCAAAACTATATTTGGTATTGTATAGTGCAAATTTGTGCATAGATAGGCAAAGTTTATTAGCGAAGACTAGTACTTTAAAATTGATTCATCTCGCGTAGTAAATATTTTTCTTCTACAATTTATACACCAAACGATTAGTTTAATATGTTGAAAAAAGGCAATGGTTTAAGTTTAATCTTTAAAATATTTAATTAATTAAAAATCTTAAATCATAACTTTTTTTTACTATATGATATCAATCGTTTGATACAAACACTCTTGGAATAATGTAGTTGTTACGTACGTACGTACGTGAGATGAACCAATTTCTTTTGATACTAGTGAATTGACTCGATTATATTATGCTCGATCATTGATCGATTTAGAGCACCAATTAATAGGCTCGAACAACAATAAGGTCAATCAATGATTGATGATGCTGATCGATCAAATAAGTAATATATTGATCGATTAAAAAATTTATAATATGATTTCACCCGAGATATTATTTAATTTCTGATCTAAATTTCTAACGTTAATATTTAATATGGCCGAAAATTTTTGATGAAATTGTTGTAATTATTAATATCGGGGGCATCGTGTTAGCCTCTTATCAGTATTCATACCGCTTCATACAGTGGGCTTTTAACAATCACAATACTAATTTAATTAGATGCTCAATTATACTTAAAAAGAAAATTCATTTCTTTTGATTATATCTCTTTTTTTTTAAAAAAAAAAAAAGAATAAAAGTTACTATCTAAGAAAAAGGTAGAAAATGAAAGAAAATGAATGAAGTCTTACGTTTAACGAAGTAATTTTAATTTGCAAAAAAAATAGTATAAAAGCATGATAAGAACCCTGGGAAAAATCAGTTATTAGCTGCTTACGTGAACAATGACTTTATACAGTACATAATCGATCAATGACCTAACCTTGATTTTTGATCGATTAAAAAAATTTTTTTCTGGTCAATCATCGATCAACATTTTTTTTTGTCGAGTCAATTCACGATTTTGCCGATCTATGCACAAATATGTACTATTGTAATTTACTAATGCCTATATATATAGTTTTGATAAATTAGTATATCGGAAACTCTAACGTTATGCACCTAATTATTACATTTACCATGTGTGATAAGGCACATGATTCCAATCTCTAATCATTATACTTATTTGGAAAAGTATTAGTTGTACGTAGTGGCATTTAAATTGGTATTAATATTGCAACAAAAAAAGAAGTAAACCATTTCAATAAAATAATTAAATCTATTCGACTTTTTATCATCCAAGTGCAGTAAAATATAGCATGTCGATATAATTTATTTAATAATTAAATATTTGTATAATACCATATTTTTTAACAATATTATATTTCTAATAGTTTATAGTCAAATATGATCATTCAAAAAATTATTGAACACATTAAAATCACAGATTTCCACCTCTTTTTAGTCCTATTCTTTGCGACTTATATCTTTAACTTTTATTATAAACATTTTACTCGTCCTAATCCTCTTCCTGGGCCATTACCTTTACCATTCATTGGAAACCTTCATAACTTGGCTGATGTAAAATTATTCTATGAACAATGTTATCAGAAATATGGTGACATCTGTGAAGCATTGATTGACGGACGTAGATATATAGTTATCTCACGGCCAGAATATATTGAAAAAATTTTATCTCCGACGAAATATTTACAGAAACTCGTATATTTACAGGGATTAGATGAATTTGGTGTTTTAAAACGTGGAATCGCTTTTAATGAAGATTCTAAAAGTTGGAGTTATAATAGACAATTCTTTGCTCAAGCATTATTGGCACCTAAATTAATGGATACAATTATAAAATCTTCAAATCAATTATATGAAGAATTAAGTGAATACTGGCAATCAATTGGAAAACAAAATAATAATAATGATGATAATTGGACCTTAGAAACTGATTTTTCGGCTTGGTTTCATGCGTATATGAATGATCTTAGTTCAATATTTATCACTGGTGAACGCACATATTCAATTGCTTCTTACTATAACACACAAAGCACTACCAAGTCTAAACATTCTGATTCTTTAATCAAAATTAGTGACAATTTCATCAAAAAAATCGTACAACTTAGTGAAGATCTCTTATTTTTTATATATGTTGCCCCATCATTGAGGCATTATATTCCAATGTTTAGGAGTAAATCAAAATCTATGTTAAAAAACCGTGATTGTGTATTTGAAATGTTAGATGGTATGATTAAAAAGAGAAGAAAAGAGATTGAAGAAACTCCCATTGATAAAGAACTGACGACTAATATGCTAACTTCTTCAATTATCGCGAACACTACAAGGAATCCTATTAATATTAAAACAGTAGATGACAAAATGCTTAGACCTATGAATGATGACGAAATCAGAGGTAATTTATTAGACGCTTTCATAGGTGGAACTGATACCGTGAGTATTAATTTTACTTCATAATTAATAAATTTACTTTTCTTAACAAATGTTATTTTATTTATTAACACATATTTGCCTATATTTCAGACTGCAAACATATTTTGCTTCATAGTTTATTATCTGTGTAAAAATCCACATGTAAAGCAAAAAATGCTTTCAGAAATTGACTCTATCTTTCCCAAAACTTCAAAGTTTTATGTTACACAAGACGATCTTTCAAAATTAAAATATTGTAAAGCAATAATTAAAGAAACTTCCCGTGTATTACCGGTGGTATTTATGACACCTCGCCTTATTACTGAGGATTATGAAGTTGCTGGATATAAATGGCCTGCTGGTACACAGTTTCATTTAAATCTTATAGCGTCCAACAAACACCCAGATTTTTGGTCCAATCCAGAAGTTTTTAATCCAGATAGATTTTATGATGAAGAAGTTGATAATAAGGAGAGATTAGGAACTAAGAATTTAATGATGTTTGGTGGAAATCTACGAATGTGTCCTGGAAGAAAGCTGGGAATGACTGTGTTACTTTTGTTAATGGCATCAGTATATAGAAACTATAACATTGAGTTAGTGAACGTTCATGAGCCATTAAAACTTGTTACAGGAATTCTTCTTAATTGTCAAGAGTTAAAAGTTAGAATTAGTCCCCGAATTTGATCCATAATTCAAAATTTAATGTATTCTAAACTATTATGTGATTACAAAAAAAAAAACTCCCGTCATACTGTATGTTTATCTTAAAATTTTTATTTGAAATTGGCATTTTAAAAAATTTTAAAATTAGACCATGCAAAATTAATTACTTAGTTTTCATATCGATAACTGGTCGGGTCAAAATTTGGTGCCAAGTACATCCCGGGATTTACCGAGTAAACACGGCAATCTAATTTAAAGTTACTCGTAAAACCACCTAAAAAAATTTTCAATCATGTGTTATACATTAATTTTTATTTATCATTTACTTATATTTATCTTCATTGTCATATTTATCATTACTGTTAAGTTTTAATCACTTACATATAAATAAAAAACTTTATTTAAAATTAATCATATCATTAATCATGCCAAGTCACACGATCTGAAAATGTTTTGGGTGGCGATTTAACCCCGGTTTACACTTTGACACGTTAGGAGTCTGTCGATGAATCACGGGATGAGCTTCGTGTAACCGGCAAGAGGTAAGTTAAGTCGAAAAAGGCGTGTTAGATTTGGCTGAGTGGTTAGGCAGAGTTTCGGAATAGTTTATACAAAATAATTGGTTTATAGCAACTTAACGAATGTATAATGTATTATGTTTCGGGTGTACTTGTATTATTTGATAAAGACAATAAAGAAACGTTTATAATATATATGATTTATTAAAGCAAATGTGGGAATTAACTGTTGTTACCAAGGATACACGGCCTTTATTTATAATTATTCAATACAGTATCTATTTTTACATGCCAGAATCTCCTACTTTACTGATATTGCTTTAATCTCTGATATTACTGTAATTACCAACAAATCTCAAATTGCCCTTTTAACTGATAGGGATAGGAATCGGTTAAAAATTTTTAGTCAATTAGTCAGTTGATTAAAACTGTTAGTCATCGACTGACTAAAAAACCAACCAATTGACTAATTGATTAATCGACAATTGACTAATCAAATAATCAACTAATCGACTAATCGATTAATTGACTAATCGACTAATTGATCAACTAGTCAACTAATCGATTAGTCAATTAATCGACTAACAACTAGTTGATTAGTTGATTTAGTTGATTAATTGATTAGTCAATTAATCAATTGAAATAGATGATTATGTAATAGGCAAATAACCAAACTAATCAACTAATTGACTAGTCAACTAATCGACTAATCAACTAATCAACTAGTCAACTAATCAGCTAATCGATTACTTGACTAATCAACTAGTCAACTAATCACCTAATCGACTAATCGACTAATCAATCGACTGACTATAAAAAAATTTAGTCGATTAGTCAATTAATAGTTGACTAGTTGACTAATGACTATATAATTACTATCTTTAATAACCAATATCACCATATTATTGTTATTTATTATATTACTAATATTTGTCTAATTCCTCAAATTTCCAATTCCTGGAATTTCCAGAATTCCACTGGTATTTCTAAATTTGGAATTTTAGATCATGCAGGCATGGCCTGCAACCAGATTACATTTCTGGCTTCATATTTCTCCCCTATTTATGGACGAGTTCCATAAACTATCATCAACCATTAGCTTTTTGAAGTCTTGAAATTACACTTTTTGAGTTCAATATATCTGGTCAACTTCAACCTTGCTGAATATATCATAAAGATATATTGAGGTATAGTAGTAATAGTCAGAAGTAAGCCTATGTAGATGGCCCTGTTGTTCTGGGTTGCCATGGCATGAACCATCCCCAGGTAGTTTCCATAGGCAAGAATGTGGGTTCAATTACCTAGTTGTTTGCTTGTTTCAACTAGTAGAAGGTGGCTTTTGCACAAGTAGCAGGATTATAAGTGGCATTATACAGTAGAGTTATGAGAGTAATAGTGGCATATAAGGTTATTGACAACTTTTAAAAATGTGATCAGTATTCTGAATTGATTTTAAATCCTTCGATTTTGATCTCTTTTATCCTTTTTTATTCTTGAGTTCTTCTCTTTTTTATATTTCCTGTTTGGTTTTTTTCTTTTCAAGGGTACAAGTTTTTTTTTAGTTTACATTTTTAATTGATCTTGTTTGTATTTATTTTCTAACTCTCATAGTACTTTTTCAACAATCATAGGTTGATCAGTGCTACTAAAACTTTCTTATATAAAATTTATAGTTTAAACACTTCATTAGGAGATAGGCTAAAGTAGAGCAAGTTTTTAATGATTGATAGTTGATCGATCAATCAAATTGTGAAAATTTGATAAACATAGATTAGCCAATAGATCCTTATTATTTTACCAACAATCACTTTACTGATATAACATTTCACTAACAAATATTTACCAACAAGTTCATTTTACTGACAGTTCATTTCACCAAAGCTTATTTTACTGACAAGTTTTTTTTAAAAAGTATACTAATATTAACTCTAATTCTACTCTAATCTTAATAACAATGAGAATTACTTTGTTAGTGAAATAAACTATTAGTAAAATGAACTTGTTAGTAAATATTTGTTGGTAAAATGTTATGTTAGTAAAGTAATTGTTAGTGAAATAATTGCTACCCCAGTCCAACAAGTAAAAAAAAAGAAAAATGTGAAAAATACAAGAAATAGTAGTCTAACCCTACTTTGATGCATTAATAAAAAATGCCAAAAAGCAATTTTATCTATACACTTTTTTTAAATATAAACTCAAAATGGTCCTAACTCTATCTCTAATATTAAGTAAACATTAAATTAAATAATTTTTTAAAACTTGTTTCACTTTAGCTAATATCTTTATTAAACAACTTGCTATGTACATAATAGGGCCATTCTATTTTGACTCAAATTTACTACTTCTATAACTGTCACTTTTAGCATTGTACAACAAGACTTTATTCCTAATAAATAAATCAGCATATAGTTTGATTTTCTTATCAAACTTTCTTTTTGCTTATATTGAATATTGTCTATTTATATAACTGCTTTATTTTGAACCCTGGGTAAATGTTTTAATAGCTTTGTTATTTTTTCTAATAGTCTTTACTCTTTTACTCCCTTTGGTTAGAAAAACAGTATAAACTTTGTAACTAAAGTCTTGAAGGTATAGTATGCAAATAGTATTGTCAAAATTACTAAGTTCTACTTAGTAATATATTTTATTAACTTGGCTATTGCTTTATACAATATCGTTTAAAGTGTTTGACTAACCATTAGTTTGAAGATAGTATGGAATAAATTTTTAGTTATCAATCTAAAAGTTTGTTAACAATTTATCTATTAGGTAGTTTAAAAAATAGAAATTTCTATTGAATAGTATCTTTTTTGAGCACCAATGGTAGCATATAATATTGTTAAAAATAAAATTGCCCATAGTTTGGGCATTAGCAGATTTGATAGCTTGTGCTTTTAGCCACTTTGTTATATAATTAGTAGTAATAACAATGTAATAGTAGTTTTATAGATTAATTGGCAGCATCTCGTCAGGAAACAACCAAAAAAATCTTTTGAGTATGACAGAAATTTAAAGGGTAAATATCAATCCCTACTGCCTCCGCAAACGTGATATAATAAAATGATAATATTGGGTGCAATAGTCCTTTTAGTTTGTTTTTAATTTGCTCTTTTTTGATATTAGTTACAGATCTTTATATAGTTACTAATTTTTGTCAGGACCAATAGTAGAGTTTTCAGATCTATTTAAACATCCTTTGGCTATTAAAATATCCCCCCAAAAAATAGATATAGATCAAAAATAGTATGGAGTTAATTTCTGATTTTTGAGCGATTCTGACTAATTTTTTTTGGGCTTCATTTTTTTAGCTTATATAAAATCTTTTCTTTGACTACTATTATCTTGCCTTGCTAGAACAGGTGCTTTTACTCTAAAGGATTCAAACTTAAAAAGATATACTAGTGCTATAGGTACTTTTTTATTTGGTTGTAAAGAATTTTTCTATTGTTGCTTAAGTTTTTGAGGTAGTTATTTTTTTATCAACTTTCTTCTAATAGGCTACTAGGCAGAATTAAGTAAACTATCAGATTTTGGGTACTTCTAGATCTTTTTTAGATAGGTAATTCTAGTTGTTTCTTAATTTTACAGTTGTTCTATACTTATTCTATTTTAATTATTTTAGATAAAGCTTGCTACCTGCTCTATCTTATTCTAACTATCTAAATTGTATTAGGAATATATATATTTTTTGATTTTTTTAACTCTTTCAGCACTTTTTTGCATTAAGTATCAGTTTTGGGTTCTGATACTTTATCAATTAAGTACTTTTTGTTTTCTGTTCATAATTATACTCTAGTATACTAGCTCTTATTTATATATTTTTTTTTTACCAATAATGGGCCTTTATAGGCTATAGTTTTGCTTTTCTATAGCATTGTTTTAGTAGTGGTCTAGAACTTTATTAGCAATATTATTAGAATTGATTTTATTTAATAATATAGCTAGATATATTCTGAATTTCTTATTTTAGTACTACTCATTTCTTCTGGTAATATGGTCAGAGGTAATAGTCAAGAATCTTTTTTCTGCTTCTATTTTCCAATAGTCATTTACTATATAAGGTGAAATGGGGTATTATGGCAAAGTGGGGTATTGTGATGAATTTGTACTTTCTTGTAATACAACAACCAAAATTGAATAATTTTTATATCATTTGATTCGTCTCGATGAGATGAATCGAATAGTGGTTAGATCATTGAATTCTGATCACTGGATCACAAGATAATGATGCTTATGTATGTATGACACACTTTTCGTTATAATACTCTCAAAATTATTTTTGTATTGTAGTATATCATACCATAATTGTTAATATCTTGTGATCCAATGATCGGAATTGGATGTTCTAACCACTATTCGATTTATCTCATCGAGACAAATCGAATATTATAAAAATTATTCAATTCTGGACATTGTATCTTTCAAATTCGCTACAATAACCCACCTCCTCTAAAATCTTTATCTTAGTTTCTTTACCTTTGAACGATAATATCGTTTGATCCAGTAATTAGAATTTAATGATCTTTATACCATTAGATTCATCTTCGTAAGATGAGTTAGTTGATATCAAAATCATTCAATTCTGTTAGATAATTCACATTATATCATCAATCAAAGTCAATTTCGCAACAATACCTTATATTTTTCAGATTCTTAGATTTAGAACTTGCATTTTGAAGTGACTATATTATGTTAGTATTAGGGTGATAATGCAGATTTAAATTGTCAGATTTCAGTATAAAGGTCCTGTATAGGCTCTATATATTTCTTTTCTTTTTTTTTTTTGCTTTTTGTCTTAATAATAATTTTCTTTTTTCTTCATATTCTATTAACTTTATTGGCACTTAATAGGGTTGTAGTGTACTATTTGTTATTGCTTTTTTTTATTGAATTTATTATAATTTTTCTATTCTATTTCTGTTTTATTAAGATTGCTTAGCTGATATACTTTGGCTATATAACTGATTTTCTGAAATACAGTAGTTATTCTTTAGGTTCTTCATAATTGACAAATACGGTTAGCTATTTTTGCCAAGTTCTAGTATCTTTTTTTTTATTACCATATTTTCATGTAATACTGCACACCTATGCATTATTTTGAGTACTTGTGCGTTATTTTAGGACACACATGTGCGATATTTCAAATTAATATCGCCAATCTTTAATAGACATGTGCAATATACTTATATTTATCATAAAACTCTTAGGAGAGGGGTGCGTTATTTTGGGACAAACATGTGTGTTATTTTGAGTCAAATAGGCGATTTTTAAAAAAGTACCAATTTTGAAATAACACACACGTGCGTTCTTATATGAAAATACAGTATTGTTTGTTTTCTTCACAGTTTCATATTTTTTAATAGGCCATTAGTATTATTATAGACTCTTTTGAAATAATATTTGATAATATAATTGTAGAGTTGGAGTAGAAAATTTATTGAGCTTTTTTGCCTTTTGAATTGAAGGTCTGTAGCTATTTAAAGCTAAATAATTTGTCACTACTATGAATAGCTTGAACCCAATTAGTAATAGTAGTACTCAATTGTTCAAATTATAGTAAGCCATTTTTGTCTTGTAGTCAAGTAGTTCTTTTTAGCTCAGGAGAGACTCTGATTTGTATAGAAGGTGACATACTTCTTTTTACTCTCCTTTTTTTTAAATTAAAACTATACCCAACTCAGTTTTAAATGCATTAGTATAGAGGTAAAAGGTTCAGTCGAAATCAGAGTATTGCAGTACCAATTGGTAGTATGGTGCTTTTTTAAAATTTTGAACATATCATTCAGTTCTGAACTCTATTCATATTTAATATTCTTTTGTAGACTATAGAGATAAAGTAAATCCTTTGATAAACTATTAATAGTATAATGGCAAGTTAATGAATACCTGTAGTTGTCTAATAATCCTTGAAATAGAAAAGTTATAATTCAGAAAATGTATCTTCTGTTAGAAAAATATATATTATTCTATATTTATTTTTAGCCCAGCTTTTTTTTAACTTTCTAATACTTTTTTTTAAATAATTTAGGTGCTTTAAAATTATTTTGAATAATGATGCTACCCTAAACTTAAGAGTTTCAGATTAACTAATGCCAAAACTGGTATTATCAGCTTTGGTTACAATTTATTTTCCAAAACTAGTATAAATACCTAAAACTAGTCTAATGTTTGAAACTAGTCTAAATACCTAAAACTAGTCTAAATGCTCGTAAATAATCTAAATGACCAAAACTAATCCAAAAGCCCAAAACTAATCCAAATACCAAAATTAGTCCAAATACCCAAACTAGTTCAAATATCTGAAATTAAATTAACTATATATCAGGGCAAGTAATGCAAACAAAAGAATTGTTCATTTTTTTTTCTCTATTAGCAATTCACATGCAATACATATAATTGCTACTGATATCTATGATAGTTTTTTACTATTTTACCATAAATTCATTGACTATATCCTTCATATACAAATTCCAAAAATAACCTGAATTTGACAAGGCATCAAATTCTAATCACACCAAACTATAAAAGAATATGCATACAAAAGTCATGCAAGTAATTTTCCTTGAAATTACTTGATCATGCAATAACAATACATAAGCCCAAAAGCAATTACAGATTCTTAACCTTTTTGCTAGCAACAATTTTACTATTTCACCAATAATTTCTTCATTTTGTACAATAATCAAAGGACCTAAACCCAATGGCGATGACATTTGATAAATAAAAAAAATAGATTAATAAACTGTTCAAGTATCAGTTGCAAGTTTTATTTCAATTACAATAAAAAGCATCATAATATTTACTAGCTAATTGTATTAAAAATAATATTCGAGAAGTCTTTGATTATATCTTAATTTATATATTCAATTTGTCATCAATAAATATAATTATAGTTATGCACTATTACAATTACTAGCTAATTACATCAGGGTTGAGGTTTGAGAACTCCCTAAATTAATAAATTTATTACTATTACAAAAATTTAATTTGGCTAACTGGATTAATAACTCTGAATAGTGATAGAAGCTTATTCCAATACTTGAAATTTTTGATCGTGATTCCATTCTCTATATTATTGTTTGAGCTTTAATTTTGATACTAGTTATATTTTATAAACAGTACTAGAATGACTATTTCAATTAATAGAATCAATAATTCCATAAAGATTATGATAGTCACTATTATAGTTAGTTTAATTTGCTATACAAAATTCCCAAAATATGGGTGTGGCGACATAGTGTAGTTGGATTGTTGTCACCTCCAAGTAGTTGTAACAAAGGTGCAGAGTTCAAATTCCACTAGAGACGATTTTGAAAAATTTACCTGCGTTATAGTAATCTGGACTCTGAGCTCGGATATACAAATCTGTTTCCTGGGTTATACCAACTCGTATTGGGAGCTCTGGTACTGTGTTACATACAGAACTAGGGCATATAGATCCTGGGGAGAGCAGTCTCTATTACACACAGAACTATAGGACAAAAGGAAACCATACTTGGCAAGACCCGAATAAAGAGATAGCTGACTTTTAACTGGGACTGACCAGTTCAGACTGCTCGAAAGCAGACTTACGACAAAAAGGGTTTATGGCGGACCCTACCAACTGGACTGCTGGAGTTGCACTGGAGGAAAAGGACATATATTGTGAAATCATATACCAGGGGATGGGAGTCCCTGAGTTCGCTAGGGCAGACCAACCCTATGGGTCCTCGGATTGGAAGTAGGAAAGCAACTGGGAGAAAGATAGTTCTGAGAAAAAGAAACTAGAAGAGAAACGAGGCGGTACTGGGGTCATGTGAACTTTACTAGATAATGATAGTGGTTGCAGGTAATCCCTGACTGCAAGTTGTTTGCCTTTGGTGAATGCGTACGTTACTGAAGTATAGGTGATACCTGTGTGGGACAGGAAATCACTCTACCAAGTTTCCCACTGAGGATAAACTAGTCCTAAGGGTGTGTTTAGTATCTAAAACAGCGTTCTGGTGATACAAGATAGACTGGCAGGAGGCAGAAGATCAGACAGTGGGTTTAAATAGGTAATGCAAGTATGTGGGTTACAGGTATGGCAGCTAGGGTAGAACCTTTGGGTGGCTATTTAAATAGGCAACCAAGGTTGCAAGCATGACCGAAATCCCTATATGCATGTATGGTTACACAAGATTTTGTATATTAAAATCATATTAGAGGAATATACGTCATAAGGTAACACATGAAGGACAGTCCAGTTTTCTATGAAACTTCACCAGTTTATTCTTCTGTCGATATATAAATATAGTGTAAAGACCTATTCGAGTAATCTGCATTCTGTTTAACTTTTACTAGACACGCATTTTTACTAGTAAATTGTTATAAAGTAATGTAAATACAGTCAACCCTCCATAAATGCAACCTCCATAAATGCAATACCTCTCTAAATGCACGTTTTTTTCTATTCTGTAAAATGTTATTAGTGCTAAATGCACGTTCTATATTCTGTAAATGCACGTTCTCTTGAATAACATTTTATATCACACTAACCTCCCTAAATGCACGTGGCCAATCAAATTTTAGTATTTAAGATAGGTTATACATTTTGGTAGAAGTTACACAAACTTGATGATCTAATTTTTAAAAGCTGCAATTTAATCGGCTCTCTCTAAATGCAAACCTCCCTAAATGCTCGTTGTAGGCTAGTCCTTACGAGTTGCATTTATGGAGGGTTGACTGTATACAAAAAACTTGGATTTCTGTTACTTTATCGGCACTTTTGGCTTGTTAAATTTCAACAGCCAGTTCACAAAGGTACCACCATGAAGAAATTACTATAATTTTATGAACTAATTCAGATAAGAAAACCGGTTTAGTTGTTATTTATTGGTTTTCATTTATATCGATATTACCAAAAATTATTTGGCTAATTTTTGCCTCCAATTTAGTCCAATTTCTACGAAACTTTACTGGGATGTTCTATGGCCATAACGTAGATGTTTTGTCAAAACACATCTAACGCATCTCATGATCTTTATGACTTTCATAAGGCACGAGTATGAATGTACAAATGTATATACAAATGTACTATGGGTGAATATACAGTTGTATGACTGCTAAATAGCTAATATGATATTTCAAAATTTTTTATTTATCTATACTTATAAAACTCTCATTTATAAACATTTAGGTTGTTCGAATAGTTGTAAGAGATGCATACAATCAGAGGCATTGGTTTTGTTAGGTGGATACAGATGTATGAAAATATGTATTGTATAACGTAAAAAAAATGGGTGCAGCTTAAATTACTGTAACAATAAAATCTATAGAATAGATAATATTTGTATTAATATTTGAAAAATTGCATTCATGTTAATAAAAAAAGAGTAAAATACAGTGCCAATATTAAAGATTATAACGTTAAGATATTAATGTATTTAATGTTATTAATGATCAATAATTCTAGAACATTATGTTACATATCATAATTTTTAACCGAAACGATAAGAGCTGTTAAATAAGTCCTTTGATGAGTTTACATAACATAGATTGAGCACTGAAGATTTTTTATATTTCAATATATCGAAAGTATCGAACTAACTAATTTATCGATATTAATCAGCCAATCATATTTGATGAAGATCATCTGACATGATAGCCAATTAAAAAGAAGTTTGGTCATGCTAGGTTGCAGGTGTGGCTAGTTGCACTCTTGTCAATATACGAATGACAGATTTCCCTCCATATAGGGTGCCGAGGTCTAATATATCTTGAATAAAAGCCAATATTCAAAGTGGGCACTTTGATACTAAAAAAAAAAATTCCCAAAATTATATATATAAGTTGTTATGTGCAAACCCAATATCAATATAGAATACTAAGAATAAAATAAATAGCAAACTATTTAGTATTTATCTTTAACTTGAAAGCAATAGATAATCACATGAGCATGTAATTACAGATCAAGTATTTAACTTTTATAACATATAAAGAATATATTTATAAGCAAAAAAATTTAAGAGTTGGGGTGAGTATTTGCTTAGACTAAATAGATTGCCAAATCTAGTATTCTAATTAAGTGTATAAAATAACAATAAGTTTGTACTATGTGAAATAGCATATATGTGCATATGTATATTGTAAAGTAGTGGGAATTGGGTCTATGACTAAAACACCACTATTTAACTATATCTTTCAACTGTGCAAGATGCCTAAACTTTGAATTGGCAGGCGTGGTTGATTTGATCCGGGTCTCGAGGTTCTTTTGGTCTTGCTGTAATTGATCGTTAGGTAACTTAACAATGTCACATGACCACAGATTAGTGACAGGAAATTATCATTTTATAATACTAACAACAGTTTATTAATTCGAGAATCATTCAAAGTAATTACTAGAGCTAATACTTCTACTCTAATTTCGAAGGTTATTACTCTGCAATGTTGAACTTTCTGAGTTGTTTTGACCTTGAATTCCAACTGGGTTTGAATTCAAAACAACTCAGATAGAGTTCAACATTGTAGAGTGATAATCTTCGAAATTAGAGTAAGAGTGTTAGCTCTAGTAGAATTAATAAACTGTTGTTAGTATTATAAACTGATAATTTTCCTAATACATGATATTATTAAGTCACTTAATGATCGATTATAACAAGACCCAAAGAACCTTGAGGCCCAGACCAAATCAACCATGCCTTCTTCTGCCTGGTTCAGGCATCTTGCATGGTTAAAGAATATTGGTTAAGTTAGATATGGTGTTAGTGGTTTTTAGTTATAGACTCAATTTCTATCACTGTTACAATGTGCATATACCAATAAGTAATTTAATTAATTGCTTAAATTTGGATATTGTTAGAATTCCACGTGTATAAGCTAGAGTTGGCTTTTTGCATACTTGATTTATGCTAAAATAGTTAGTCTTGAATTTTTGTTTATAGATATTTTTTTATTTTAAAAGCGATTGATTTTTTTATGAATAAACTTTTAATAGCTTTGCAAAATTTATCTTCAATAGCTTTATCTTCAATGGTTTTGGATAGTTCAACATCAGTAGCTTTGTGTGATTCACCTTCAATGGTTTCACACTATTCTTCAAATAGAAAATAAACTACATCCAAAAAATCCTGGAGAAGACTGCCAGATCCTGTGTGGAATCATTTTTTTGCAACACCATTAAAATTGTCTGGTCATTTTTTTGCAAAATGTAGATATTGTCTTAAACAATTTAGTTGTGGATGTTCTACTTATCTTGAGGTGTATCTTGCAAAAAAAGTATAAAGATAAAAGCCTTGGTGATGAAATAAGAGAAAATAGATTGAAATCGTAATCCAAAGACAGCAATTGAAGGAAAAAACTAGTTCAAAAAATCCATCTAAAAACAAAAATTAAATATTACCGATTTTTGAGAAAATGAAATCAACTTTTAGCTGGATCTAAAAAAGAAGCGATTGATTATATAATTATTAAAGCTTTTGCTTGCCATTTTCTGTAATCGAGAATCTATTAATATACTCAAATCATTATAATCATTATATACACTACCTACTCATGAATATCTGGCTAATACTTTACTAAATGAAGAAGTAATTAAAATTAATTGGGAAACAGAAAAATACCTACAAACTGCAAATAATTTAGTACTTGGTAATTAACATAAAATTATAATTCATATTAAAAAAAAATCTCAAAATTTTAGTATACACATATAAATTAATAAATTTTTTATTAAATTTATATTATTTATATTTTAATTTAGGATTGGATAGTTGGACAAATCCTCAAGGTGCTTCAATTTACAATTTTTTAATAAGGACCCTGATCATAAAGAAATTTTATATGCTTTTCGTGATTTGTTTCATGTTAGTCATATAGCTGACTTACTTTTTGATGAGATTGAAAAATTTTAATCAAAATTGGGCCTCACAAATTTGTTGGAATAATTTCTGATAATGCTGCAGCTATTGCTACTGCACATGGACAAATTAATCCGAAATACCCCTCTATTATAAACCTTTATTGCATTGTTTATTTTTAAATATTATTAGCCAAGGTCTCACCTTAACATTTAAAAAAAAAAATATTATTAGCCATGATATATTAAAATATAATTTATCAGAGTGTATTTTAAAATATTGCAACAAGATATGCCACTTTTTTTAAAACTAGCCATTTAGCTAGAAGCTATCTAAAAAAAATATATTGATGAATTTAATATTAGTGGAGGTGGATTAAAAGTTTTTATCAAAACTAGATGAACATTAGTATATAAAACTGTAAATTCTGTTTTTAAACTTAAACTTGCATTAGAAAAGGTAATTTTTATTTTAATAATTTGCTTGTTTATTATAGTATCTTGTATAATATTATGTTAATTAATTACATTTATATATTTTTTTAGATATTAAATGATCATCTTAATATTATCACCAATCAAGACATACAAAGAATTTTAAAGTCTTGAGGATTCTTTTATATGTAAAGCAAGTATCTAATATTTTTGCTCCAATTAGAGCCACAATTTTACAGTTAGAAAAAGCAAATTGCACAATAGTGGACTACTTTATTCAATTAGTTCATTTAGTTGCTATATGCCAAAAGAAAAAGATACAATTATCTTTCAAAATTAATGCATAAAAATTGTTAATAACTATTGAAGCTATCCATATATTTTGGCATATATACTTTACCCTGCATATCAAAATATATATTATCATATATAAGAATGTGAAAATTTTAGTCTGGTTTGACTCAACTCTATTAATTTAGACTTAGTCCAAAGTCTGACTTGGAACTGAGTCCTAAAAGTCATATGCAATATTATATGGTATGCATATAATTATAAAAGTATATAATATACACTTTATTTTTGTTGCATGCATAGTTGATTGTTCATTGTAATATTGTGTGTAACTTGGCTCCAAGTCAGACTTGGGATTAAAATCAACTTTATGAGTCAACTGGACTTTTTATATCTCTAATATATATTGTTAAATACAGCATAGTACCCAGAATAGTTAATTGGTAAAAAAGAGATAGTAGAATACTGCAGTGATTATTTGTCACTATGCAGACTGTGTGCAGTACACAGATACAAAATTTTGCACATATTTTAAAAAATTAATATGTATATAGTGCACACAGTTGCAAATAGTTATATATTTTTTATATTTGCTGTACAGAAAATAATTAATTCGATACTAAATGCAGTAACCAACATAATATTTTTAGCATATCTAATTTAATATAATTTAACATAATTTAACATTATATCTATATATATATAATTTCATGTATATACATTGGTTTAAAAAAAGGAATATGGTCAAAATTACACTTTATGCCACAAAATTATAGCAATCATTGGGATACAAAGATGAATTATCTGCACAAATTCTCATATTACAGATAATTAAATTCAAGGAGAATAAATTCCCATAATATTGGATATAATAGTTAATGATACCTTTTATGTAGTGGGGCTTTGTTAAAGATAAGTTTGACAATCTTATTTTAAAGTTTTTTCTAAAAAAATCTTTGCAACAACTTCACATAGTGCATCATGTGAGAGAATTTTTTCTATTCTGGGTTGGTTTTATAGTAAAAAAAGACAGTAATTAAGTTTAAAAAATTTAGAATTGCTTACCAAAATTTGACATTATAATTTATTTAATACATGTAAAAAATTACCATATAGTACAAAAAACAAAACTGATGAAGAATTAGCAGTAATAATTCAAGAATTTTATTTGTTTGAGGATGATGAAAATGATGGAAATGATAGTAAAATAATGATAGTGAATCAGATAATAATAATTTTGTAATCCCTAATCATCAAGTAATAGTTGTTATTAATGATGTTGTAGATCTAAATCACCAAGCATTTAATCTTGTAGATAATTCATATATTTTAAATGGAGAAAATAATATTTCTGATATTGCAATAAATGAAGTTTATGAATTAACTTAGAAAAATTAATTCAAGATCAAAATATTGAATAATACAATATTAAAGTCATATATATATTAGATTATAAATAAAATTTATATATTAAACCAGTTTATTTTATTAAATTCATTGTTAATTTGGTGGTATTCATAATTAATAAACCTCCGATCTATAAACCAAAGCTTATTATGACTAACAGATCCAAAATATATTGCAAGAACTAAACATATAGTCAAAATATTTAACTCAGGACTTCTTTTACAGTAAGCCTATTCTTTTTCAAATTCAATAGTTAGTAATAAAATTTTTAAATCTAATGCAATAAGGCAGTCTTGAGCAAAAACTAATCCCACTTATCTTTATTTAAGCAGAATCTAAGATGAACAGTAGGAATATTTTATCTTTTTAGTTTGTTAGAATTAAGATGAATTTTAATATTTGTTTAATGCTAGAAATGGCTTTTAATACAATTTTTTATTAGTAAAATGTTATATTATCAAAAAGTACTTTAAAATATATAAAAATAAGTTACCCTAACAATTCTTTTAGTCAATGTATGTGTCCAAAATTAAGCTACCTTTTTTGGCCAAAAAATTACACGCAAAATCGTAAAGCAGCTTATTTTCGAAATAAAGCATTTTTTGAAAAATTTGAAAAACATACTAATAAAAAGCTGTCCAAATAACGCTAAATTTTTATTTAAGTGTATTTTGACACATTGAACAATTTACTTAATCGACTTTTTGAAGTTTACTTAGTAAAAAAAGTTTTATATATAGCAACTGCTAAAGAATTTTTTAGGATTTTTTAAAAAAATTAGAGGGTAGCTTATTTTAGGTAGTAGCTTATTTTCAGACATATACGGTATATGAAATGACTACACAACATATAACTATGGATGAAATCAACAACGATATACTCCTAGTCCTTGCGATAAAGCAACTGGCCCCTCAGAAATATCTAATGAAATCCTAAAGCACTTACTAGTCAACACAATAAAAATGCTACTTAGAATATTCAATAGCTGTATAGAATTGACCAAAGTACCAAAAGCATGGACCAAATCCTTCATATAGCCTATCTCGAAAAAGAAAACCTATGATTTTAACCTAGCAAATACCAGACCAATAACACTAATCGAACACACTCGAAAAGTGTTTACCAAGATTATAAATAACAGACTGACCACAGTTATAAGATGCCATAAAATTCTTTCTCACATTATCACTGGTTTTCCTTTTCAATCAACAATACAACCTATTGCAAACCTAACACATATAATCGAAAACGCAACTATGAACAATAAGAAGCTATGGGCCCTGTCGCAAGACATGTCCAAAGCATTCGATTCAGTGCACATAGAAACATTAAAACGAGCAATAGACAGAATCAAAATTCCAAAAAATATCACAAACCTACTAACATACCTACTCAACAATAGAGAAAACAAAGTATCAATACAAATAGGGACCACACTTTCATATAATGTTGAGGATGGAATCGACCAAGCTGAAACCTTCTCCAGAAAATATATTACGACTCATTAATTGCTACGATATACCAAAAGCATATTGGATACTCCCAATACACTCCTACCAACCTACCTCTTTTAGTATATACGTCAGTAATGGCTTATATGGATGACTCCATCTGGCTAATACAAAACAAGCTAGACCTCCAAGCAATCTTTGATACAGCACTGTCCTTCTACAAATATAATAACATACGTGTTAACCCCAATAAATCAGTATTGATCACCAATGCAAAAACACCAGACCCCCAAATCTGCTTTGGTGAAATGATAATCTATGCCCAGAAAAAAAGCGAACCTCTAAAATACCTAAACGCCTGATTCTCAGTTGATAGATTACATAAACACATACAAAAAATGATCATATCGGAATTCAAAACCAGTCTAAAGAAACTACAAATTGCAAAAATAACAGAAAAACAAGTCATTTACATAATAAATAATGTTCTTATACCCCAACTACAATACCGCATCTACTCATTCTACCTGACAGACTCACAACTTGAAGCACTTACATGTCAGAGTATCAATATAGTAAAAGTCAAAGCCAAGCTCATAAGAGAAATCCCCAATTTATTCATTACTTGCTCAGAAATTTATATACTAAAAAACATAGCTCAAGCTCAATTCTCTACCCTCGCTTTAATGATACAACGTAACCTAAACTACACGGGGTTTGACAATTCCTTTTTCAAAATATGGCTTCAACAACTACAAAGTGCAGCAATGACCAATATTTTGATTCTATAGTGACTTCCTGTATTCCCACTAAACCAAGTTAAGACCTATACTTGTCAAGCAATAATGGTCGCTACGAAATAGAAATACAATTCGAAAAGAAACTATCAGAATGGCCCATACCAAAAAAACTCCTAGGAACATTAATAAATGAAATAATACTATACTGCCAACACGGTAGTTATTATAAGCAACACTTAAACAAATATAACATAACATGTATTGAACAATTCCTCACAAGAGACAATACAGACTTCTTGCACTAGAAACACCTACATCACTCCATAAAGAAAATCCCAAAGGAAAAAAAGCTGGAATGGTTTCAAGAAATACAAAATCTCATTTCTATACATGAAACCCAACGTTCACTTTGAAATACCCAAACCCATATACACTACCAAAATGGACTCCAAATAAAAATGGATGGCTAATAACAGCTAGTGGAACAATCACCAAAGCATATAAACCAATTCATAACCACCAACCAACCCACGCCAGATATTATAAGCTGATACATGCCACAAATAACATAACACCCTGTGATAAATGAATCCTAAAGGACCCTACATTAAAAAGAAAAACTGTTATATAAACACGAGGTTGATGCATATATAAAACCTACAAGTAGATTCGAATCGCACTATTCATGCTAACCTTAAAGAAATCAAGTCGACGCTATTGAGCAAGACTTTACAAACAATTGTACGCCCTTGCAAAAGAACAACCCCACCACGGTTCTATTAGTATTTACTAATCCTCTTACGAACTTATGGGAATCATTGGTATCAAAAAACTTCGGAAAGAAAACAGTTAGGATATACATAACAATGAAAGGAAATAATGGAGACAGTAAAATAAACACAACGACAGAACTAACAGCAACATGCAGAATAGGAATAATGGAGATACCTTTCACATGCCACAATACTAGTTGGCCGTCTCAAACATTAGCAATAATAACTATACTAATATTCGTACTAATCACTTTAAAAAAGAACACAACAACAAAATTATTTATTCAAAGCAAGACATACTACAATATTATTAATCAACTAATTATTCTACAACTGCATGAACAACCTATGCTCGATAAACAAAAATATCTGTTACCACTAACAATACTAAAGGGACACACACTAGATTACAAAATAGAGATCATACATGACGAGAATCTTAGAATGACCAGTGATACTAGCTCTATACTTTTGGACCTATCTACAGAAAATTTCCTATACAACAAATACACCCCAAAAATATTAAACGAAAGTTGTACAAAAAACATAAACATCAAACAACTACACAGGATCAACAGTCTTATACATTGGCACAATTAACAATGTATCTTTATTTGGGACATACAACTCAACAATATTAATTGGGATTGTACATTGCAATATTTAACATATAATGACAAACCTAAAAGCTTATCTACAGACCCAAAAATGTCAAACCTAAAAAACTTTAAAGTCAAAATGTTGGCTGAAGAACTACCAATAGCCTTACTCTTACATTTTGTGATCCAAAGAAATATAAAAATCACCTATGTCCTCGCTGCTATGCCAAATCAGAAGATACAGCTTACTTACTGTCTTGTATAGCAAACAATCACAACCCAAAAAGAAAAATCAAAGAAATCATTATAAACATCGCTAGAAAACATGAATTAATACTAAACCAAGCAGACCTCTTTATTAACACATTTTTAGAACTCCACACAAAAAGGAAAGCACCATTTGACTAATAACAGAAACCACACTCGCATCCCTACTTAATAAAAGACAACAAACCAAATTCGCTCCTGAACTCCATTACGCGATCGCAGAATATATTTACAAAGACTTATAGTTACCGCCAAGACAATCACGACACACTGAAGTAGTTTTTCTGCCACAACAAATACCTGCTCTGATACTTAAGAAAACCTTACCATCATCTCTATCACTAATAATAAATAGAATACAAAAATATATTAGATTTAATAATACTTCCCTGCAATCTATATTCATAGACTAGAGGTTTTACGACCATTCTAGCAAAGAATAGGTTGAGAATAAACTAGCTCTTACCTCATATTCCATTAGTATAGTATTTTTATATGTATAATCAAATATGTATACAACTTACTTAAAATAGGATATAGAGGAAAGAACTCTCTTTAAAAAAAATCTTTATAAAAGAATTAACCTTAATAAATTAAAAAACAAATTCTATAGCTTTATTCTTAAAGTCTTTTTTTACATTTTTATAAAAAAAAATTGTTCTAGCTATACTAGTTATTTTTTATAATGTTTTAAAAATTATCAATTTCACTTGTTGAATTAAGGATACTCACACTGTATTATATTTAAAACAAAAATAATTGAAATTAAGTTTATAATTCAAAGTGCTATTGTAATTATTAATTTCAAAAAAGTTATTAAAATGTTTACAACTCAGAGTGCTATTGTAAACATTTTTTTTAAAGAAAAAAATAAAATACAAAAATTTGTTTATAATCCAGAGTGCTAATATAAACAAAATTTGTAAATATTTTATAAGAAATTTTTATATACAGGTAAAAGAAAAAAATTATAAAATTTCTTTATAAAAAGATATTTGTTTCTACTTCTAAAAATGATATTAATAAATATTAAAAATAAATATAAAAATTAATATTTTTCTTATCCACCTATGATATTGTAATTAAGTTTTTTGTAAAATTTGATATTCTTGAATTGTTAGCCATAGTGATTTGGTAGCTTCTTTTGCTAGACAATCTTTAACTATATGTTTATTAGTATCCCAACACCAAAAACAGTAACCATGAAAATGTTATAGAATTTGTTGGCAATTTATAGCCCAGTGATCTTTAGTGCAACAAAAAGCACAAGTTTTAAACAAATTTTTATGATTTTGTGAACCTGTAACAATACTTGGAGATATATTTTCCCAATCCTCTAGCAGAGTCAGAGCTATAATAGTTGTGGCGACAGGAGAAGTAAAGGCAGTAGTAGTAGCAGAAATGGAGAAGTTAAAAGTAGATATAGAGAAAGAAGTTAAATCTGAACTTTCATTATTTATTAAGCTTTTTTTATAGTTTAAAATATTATGAATAAAAGTACTTGCTATTTCTAGTGATTTTATTAAACCATCTATAATATATTGAAATTTAGACATTATTCATAAATAAGTGCAAAAAAAAAAAAGAAACAAATCTGGGTTTTTTTGATAGAAAGAATATAAGGATTAATAAGAAGTATCTCAAAAAAAAATGAGGAGATAACCCTAATTCAGTAATTTAGATGTTTACAGATGAACCATAATTAGTAATGTTCAATGTTAATGAATAGATAATAGATTAGTAGAGCAACCAAAATTCAGCTGAGGTAAATTTTGGATTCATCATCTATAATTCCACTTGCCAATGGAACGTCGTAAGTCAATTCATTTAAATTTTGTTGATTAAGCGCGTTTAATAATTTTGTGGAGAGATTTGATCAATTTCTAAATTTTTATCGATAAATACTATATATTTGCTATGATTTTTTTTATAAATTAACAATAGAAATGTTACAGCTTATTCAACTCTATTAATTCTCTACTTAGGCATAATGTCTTAATATATAAAAATTTGACTTATTTCATCAATTATACTTATAATAATAGAAGAAGATAATGCATACTATTAGCATCTCACTATCAAATCGAAACTCTGGAATATAAATGTGCAGAATACAAGGCAAGTCTGAAATGCCTATAAAATTAGAAAAGAAAAATCCTAAGATTACGTTGATCAATTAAATGCAATAAATCGCAGACATATGTATATCATCATCACCCGTGTTTTCTTTCATAAACACCGCCTCTGGTAAAATTTAGTGTTACACTTCCTTCCGATATATAATTTACCAAATTGCGCCACAAATCTATTCATCTAAGCCAAACATGGCGTCGAAACGAAACCTACCCGAAACTAGTTTCGGAAGGGTTCTAATCCGAAACTAGTTTCGGATTTTTTAAAAAAAATCGAAACTCCGAAACCCGAAACCCGAAACTATAATCCGAAACTCAAACCTATAATCCGAAACTCAAAAATATAATATTGAAGCCTTTAAAATTTATTATAAAGTTGATTTATTTTTAATGAACCAAAAATGTAAAATTATTTTTGAATAAATTACAACATTATATAAATCTTTTTTTTTTCATTGCCTCGGTTTGTTCGGGGGTTTTTAAGCTGGTCAACTTTGTTTTTAATATCATACCGTTATTACAATTGATTTCAAAATTCTATGGCGATAGAAAAAATTGTCAATGATGAATCGGTAAATATTTGATGACCTTTGATGCCAACAGTTTATTTAAACTCCGGAATTATACCTTTCATGTTATACTTGTGAATCATAACAACAAAAAGAACTGCACGCATGCAATAAATTGTTGGATACATTCCAGCCCAAATGGCGCTGGATATTCAAATTTCATTGTATTCTTTAAGGAGATATATAACATACATCAATGCGATTAATGTATATTGAAGAGATACATAGCATACATCAGTGCATTTGAAAGAGATATATAATACATTAATGCATGTTTGGGTAGTTTTTGGAGTTCAGGTGAGGTTTCGGGTTTCGAATGAGGTTTCGGGTGGGTGTGGGTGAGGTTTCGAGTTTCGGATAAGGTTTCGGAAGTTATAATCCGATGCCCGAAACTTTCGGATTTGGCACAAAAGGGTTTCGGCGCCAACTTTGGAGAGAATAAACAAATAAATTATTGATGCTTTGGCAGTTTCGGGGTTTCGGTTGAGGTTTCGGGTTTCGGTCGAGGTTTCGGGTTTCGGTTGAGGTTTCGAGTTTCGGATAAGGTTTCGGAAGCTATAATCCGAAACCCGAAACTTTCGGAATCGCCAAAAAAGGTTTCGGGGCCATCTCTGATCTAAGCCATATAGTACTGTAAAAGATATGGCTGTGCAAATATACCGTTCTCACTAGTGGATAGACGGGTATCGGAAAAAAAGAATATTTTTAAGCCTCAAACCTGTACAAACAATAAGATGTCACGGGATATCTTACAAAAAGTACATATAGAACACATATTCGTAAAAGAGTGGGTCGTACTCTACTGATAATCGAATCTAACGAGTACTTATAGATAATAGTATACAGAGTATATAAAACAACACGAATATTTTCCTAATTCGTAATTGCATTCATGGCAAATGATTTGTTTGATCATAGAACGAGAACCTAACGGGGAATAAAATAATCTAATAAAAAAAAAAAAAAGGTGAATTACCGCAAGGTCAAGTTGGTTTGCATTAGAATTATGATTCTACAATGAGTTACTATAATGAATTCCGTTACTTCTATTCCATAAATGGTATGTGATTGAGTGAGTCTGCATTGAAATTAACGTAGTTGAGTTGGAATTATCGTGACTTCAATCGCGAGCTATCATAAAAATTCTGGGACAAACTTGCTACTCTGTTGGTAATATTAAGTTAAAGTGTTATCATTTAGGTTAATCACAAGCATAGGCCAAGGCATGTATACCGTGCATGATGATATTGCTAGTTTTTAGTAAAAACAAAGTTAAATGATAATAATTTCAAACTATTAGACCTACATGAATAGAATTATATTTATCGAATTTCTCTTAACACTCTCTTTAAAGTCATGGTGCTATTTTTCTTTTCATATAAAAGATGTCTTTTAAATCCTAATTAGTGCTAAGAAAAGGCTCTGTTACTTTAAAAAGGACGCTAAAAAGAATTCAATAAATGTAAATTTATTTACATAGATTTAGTATTTTAAAGAAATAACTAGCAAAAAAAAAAGCAAAGTATTATTATTCATCATATCCGACATATATGCCTTGGCCTATGTTTAAAATTAAACTAATCGAACGATACCTAATAGTATGTGACTTTAAGAACGAATTGGAATTAGTATGATTTTACTACGAACTATTGAAAATTCTGGTACAAAACTTATTTGCATTCTAGTAATTGCAGTAAGTAGTCAAGGTTAAGTTAGTTTGCATTGTAAGTATCGTGTTTTCTAAGTAATTACGGTTGAGTTAGACTTATTGGAATTATTGTAATTTCATCATCTACAGTAAAAAATTCTGTTACAGACTTACTCATTATCCCAATGACTACATTATGCGATTAAGGCTGAGTTAGTTTGCATTGGAATTATTAGGATTTCTATTGTAAAAATTTTTTATAGAACTTGCTATTTCGATAACCATAATATATAGTTAAATCGAGTTAATATTCTATGTAGTTGTATTTGATTTTCATCATAAGCTACTATAACAAATTCTGTTATCGAAATTACTATTCCCTAGTTTGGTTTGACTTTCTATGGATGTCTCAGGAAAAACTTGACTGGGGGCTAGACTGCAGTTTAGTTTACGTCGGAATTATCATGATTTCTGTGTAGTTAAGGTTGTGTTGATTCATATTTCTTTATAATGATTTCTACTATAAAAATTCAGAGTGCACTCAAGCATCTTTCTCAATGTAGTAAAGAAATCGTGCACAAATACTAAGTAATCCTTACTCATATTGCGAAATGCAGAGACTAAATTTTAGTCAATCAGCACAACTCTATAATAGAAAGACCATCTTTTTTTTCATCTCGCTTGACAATAATTTATTTTCCACTAATTAAAAATTGAGCTTCGACTATTAATTTAGGTGTTTGAAAGTACTCTCAGTCATGGTACTTACTTGTGATTCCGGTACTACAGTATGTGGTTAAGGTTGAGTGGGTTTGTATTGAAAATTATCGCAATTTTTATCGTGCTACTATAAAATATTCTGCTACAGAATTTGCTGTTCAGGTGATCACAATATATGATTGTTTGCATTAGGATTATCGAGAGTTACTGCAAAAAAGGTCTGTTATAAAATTACTCACTATTACACAGAATGTAGTAAATGTCATTTTTTAAAATGAGTGCAGCAATGTGAAAGCCTGGAATTTACTTTTAGAAATTTTGTTTTCAGGAACGGACCTGGCATCAAATTTTTATAAACCGTTTTAAGTGACGAATGACTTGCTTAAATTCACTAATTATTACTAGGATTATTAGGTACGGTACTCAAATCTGTAAATTAGTAAATGCTTTGTTTTTTTTTTATGCATAAATCCCTATGATTTATAAGTAATTGAATCCAAAGAGAAGATGGTTTTATCAGGTACAGATTGGTTTAATAAATCCAAAGTGAATCATGATTTGATAACCATACCTTGAAGATTCAATATTTGGAAAAAAGAGCCACTATCTATACAACCCATGTAAGTGGAGAACCAGTTCCTGATAAATTTGAAGAATTCACTGACAAGGATGAATGGATAGATAAAATCAAACAAGATAATTAAATAGAAACATACTATGCAGAAGAAGGAAGCCAAGAAGATGAAAGTTTTTTTTTAATTCTTGAACCGAAGTTATCTCTGAAAAGAATCCAGAAGCTTATGTTACACTTACTGCTAAAGTTGATATCCAAACTTCTTTTACCTTACAAATCAACACTGCTTTAATCTATTTTGAAAAAAGAATTGCAGAAAAAATTCTTCTTAACAAATATCACATCTTTGCAAAAAATATCTTTAAAGAAGGACAAACATTGGAACTGGGACAAACCAATGAAGTTTGCCATGAAATCTATACTACAAATGCTAGCCCAATCAAGCAATGAGAGCTTATAGAGCTTCTTCAGATAACCATCCAATTTGTAACAATATTATATTGAAAGGTGGATATATATTAATGCAGGCCAACCTGAAAGCCTATAAGAATATTTATTGGTGGTTAAAGAATCATCTTTTGCTAGCACACTTAGTTTACAACAATTTTATACAAATCATTATAATTATGAATATGATTGGGATGAACAAATGTGTTTATCTAATCATATGATAGGTATTTTTTTCACTAATAGTAAACTCTTTAGAACAATTTTTATTAAAAGTACCGATCTTGAAGGTGTTTCTGAAACTTAGTTGTCTTTATATGAATTTTGGGTTTACTTGTTTGCAGATCTTAATTTTTTTATTGGATGTTATTTGATTCTTTTTCTTTAAAATTGTTTGCTTTGATACCTAGGGATCCTGCAGTAAATAAGAAGCACTTATATATTAATTTATAATATTTTGGCAATATTGGAATGCTTTCATAATCTATAACACTATTTATTAAACTGTTAATAACCAAATTTGTGCAATTGATAAATCTCATATAGCCTGCATTGGCTAATTACAATACGGATATTTATTTAAAATTTTAAAATACCAATACACCAAACAGGAGCTATATTCATGCCATTAGATTATAATGATACTGCCCAAAAATGGTTTGAAGAAATAAAAAAAGGAAAAATACTATTTATCAGATTTAGGTAAAAGTGTGAACTTTGGCTTAAATCTAAAATCACACTTTAAATATTTATTTTTATCCATGCCTTAGTACATAACATTTTAGTAATTGGGTAAAGTAAATCAGATGCTATATTTGGTGTTGTAGGCCATTGTTAACGGAATATGAATATAGCAAAAATGCTTATATTATCCATGTGATATCTAAGATTTTAAACCACAATAAAAAAAATCAAAAAATCTTATTACTAATATAAAAGATGACAATGTAGTTCTACCTAGTGATAAAAAAATAAAAAAAATTAAATTTAAAATTAAAAACCAAAGTCTCATTGATAATATCTATGATCTGATTAGTGAATGGATAAATGAAAGAGCTTATTTGTTCAATTATAGCAAAAAATAAAGAATAGTAATTGGGTAAAGTAAATCAGATGCCATATTTGGTGTTGTAGGCCATTGTTAACGGAATATAAATATAGCGAAAATGCTTATATTATCCATGTGATATTTAAGATTTTAAACCACAATAAAAAAAATCAAAAAATCTTATTACTAATATAAAAGATGATAATATAGTTCTACCTAGTGATAAGAAAATAAAAAAAAATTAAATTTAAAATTAAAAACCAAAGTCTCATTGATAATATCTATGATCTGATTAGTGAATAGATAAATGAAAGAGCTTATTTGTTCAATTATGGCAAAAAATAAAGAAATACAGTAAACAATATTTATATAAAGAATTTATATTGAAATTACTTGGAAAAAAATCTACCTACTATTTTGATAGAATATTGTTTCTTTTGTACATTTTGTACTTATAACCATAATTCTAATTGTTTATATTGTTATTGTATTAAAGAATTGAAATATATATTACCTAGTGCAGTAGTATTTTGTGTTTATTAAATAGTCTTAATAACTATTAACTATAGTATAACTATTCTGATTTTAAACAAAATATAACAATTACAAACAAATTTATAGAACTAAGTTCTTAACTTTATTGAACATCAAAAATCTCTATGTGTTAGACCTTATTTTCCTATATTAGAGTTATCATAAAATTTAAAAATAAGTCCAAAGAATATTGACCTAAAGAAATTACTACAAAAACATAAAAGTGGCCATAACCTTTAATCTAGTAATCAGAATTTGATAAACTATCATTATTCAACTTACCATATTTGCGTCTCCCTGCACATTATTTTGGACCCCTGCGCATTATTTTGAAATGCGCATGTGCCTTATTTTGAGTCAAAATGTCTTTTTTTTTTGAAATCCTGTACCAGTATTTGAATTTGGTTCGATCACTGACAAACACTTTAAAGACATCGAACTTACTTCACCGGTAAGCTTATTTTACAGTAATTTACAGATAAGTTTATTTCATAATATTAGAATCGAATTTCCTGATTAGTTTGCCCCAATTTGTAAATAGATCTTATCTTCTCTTTATTTAGTATAGATAATTTTCATTTCTATTTTTTTTATAATTCACTAGTATGTAACCCGTCACGTTGCTCCAGAAATTTAATTTTACAAATTACTATTTAAACACTCAAACAAACGTGGTTGATTTTATTTAGCCCGAAGCTACAAATTTTTATCATGGCAAAATAATCATGTGTTGATTAGCCAATCAAATTGTAAATTTTTTTAAAATGAAAAAAAAAACCAAATTTAATTACAATTTATAAAATTTATAGCTAAAGCTTAAAAAAAATTGCTTTTAAATGTTACTATTAGATAAGAGCATATATTTATTAATTTAAATTGGGATTATTGACCTTTTCATAGTGTTTACTTTTTATTTATTTACAAAATCTTAATAATCTATATATCTCTATGTCTAATTCTATATCTAATACTTACGTCTATTCCTATACCTAATCTACATCTACTCAAATTTCTAATATATTATACTATACTGTTTTACACAACTATTATTCTAATAAGAAATTTCTGTGATATTTAATACATCTTATTTATAAGCTTCTTATTGTATTATAAAAGCATCTACAATAATATTATTAATAAACTGCATAGTTAATTAACTTTATCCAATTTTTAAAGGATATCTATGTAAAATGTAAAATAAAAAAAATATACAAAGTTCTTCACTCTACATTAACGTTATTAAGGTTTTTTTATATTTTTTTGTTTAACACAAGATTTTGTCAACGTAATGATTGTAATTTACTTATAACTTTGGTAAGTATAAAATAAAGGTCGAGTGATTTAGAATGATAAAAACTTCAAGTTATTAAATATACTTGGCCAGGTTTACAGATGAGATAATTTACCTGAGCTTCCGAAAAAGTACTAAAAAATTCTGAATCAATTGTGTAGTGATCCACAAACTCGAGGCACTCAGGATGTTCCTACCTTGAGTAAATACCCTTCCAGATCAGTCCGAATAACAAAAATCTTATATGTTATATTTATTTTAGGTAAACTAAACATGACACGTAAGATTTTTGTTATTTGGACTGATCCGGAAGAGTATTTAAAATTATTTATACTGGGTAAACTGAACGTGACATGTAAGATTTTAATATATTAGATTAAATGTTAGTCAAAGTCCGGTAAACTTGATTGATATATAATCATTCCTTTTTGTAAAATCTTCATAACACATTAACGTGTTAGCACATATACGTGTTAAGGGCACAAATTATAAACATTCATAATAGTACTTCAATGTGCTGGACTTGGTTGTACCATCACATAGCATGTTAAACAACATGTTAACGTGTCATCTATTAAATTCAAATGTATATAAATGACAGCCCATTTCACTGACATGTAATTCTAATCAATATCGTTAGAGTTGGGTTTAAAATTAGAGTTAAGAGATAAAGCAATTATAAAAAAACTTGCAAAATGAGCTGTCGATGAAATAAACTGCCTACGAAGTGAACTTCTCTGTATTTGAAGTGATTGTTGATGAAATGATATGAACTCACTTTGAGCACTATGATATATAAAATGAGTGCGCATTATTTCAGGTCACGCATGGGCACTATTTTGAGCCAAAAAGCTCAATTTTTTAAAAACTCAAACTCCGAATTAACACTCTGGCCCATTATTACATGCAAATACAGTAGCTTGATAATATAGTTTTAACAAACTATAAACTATTCCAATACAATTACTAGGTAACAAGATTGGAGCTACTAAAAATCTACTTTAAAGTTCCAATCTAATTGGCCAGATGATCTACTGCATAAAGTCTTTATATATATTATTTGCAAAGCATATTATTTTTGAAGTAAAATTTATTAAATGTCTGATATATTCTATTATTTTTTTAATTTAATGCCCAATGTTAATTGAAATTTTTTAATTCCAGTAGAAATTAATTTTGAACTAACTTCCAAATTACAAAATTAATGATTACATTTGATAACTGATTGGTTACCCACATCGATTACTAGATTCTTTGCTCATAATAATTACTTTATTTTTCTTACATTTATTAAACTTTATGTGCTATAGCTTACATTTTTCCTATTACTATATTTTATAGTAATTAGCTAGTTGTTATTTTATTTTGGGAATTACTTTATAATTCATAATTATTTAGTTGTGTACTATAAAGAATTATGAAAAAGTGTGAGGTGAAAGATGTATATAGTTGTCCTTTTATATAATTATCTCCCATATGAGCAGTCAAAAGTAGAAACCAAGAAATTTGATCCTTTTTTTAAAAAATGTTAAAAAATAAGTTTTTAGAATAATTAGATATATTTTTTAGTGCTAAATCTTTTTTAATAACAAAAATACAATTAATTAATAAATTTAAAGTTACAGCTATTTAAAAACTTCTAATAGCAAAATTGGCAAAACCTAAAAATAGATTTATTAATACAATGTCTAATATTACACAAATGTTCATATAGAGTGTTTTCAGAAATACACTATAGATGGATCAGGTACCTTATGTCAGAGTTAAAGATTATTTTCAATTTTTGAATTTTAATTCTCTCAAAGGTGCTTTTATATTTGTATTACACTTTTTGAATACAGTCTAGTGCATGCTCTTGGGACCAAAGACAAGTATGTATTTAGGGAGAGTGTGTATTTAGAAATTTTTATCACAATTATATCACATGATAACTGACCAATCAAATTACTCATTTTTATCACTTTAGTTTGCCCACTTTCAATATTTATTACTATAAATTCTCACATGGTCACTATTTTGAATTTTGGCTGAATTAAGCTTAATTTGGATCAAAATTTAAAATAACATCCATGCTCATTATTTTGAGATTTATGATACATATTTTATTGGTTCTAACTACAGTATGATATAAAGTTCTTGTTCCATACTTGGCAAACTTTTGATTATTGGTTATGAAGCCATAAAACTGAAAATTATACAAGTAGTAGTTGATTAAATATCAGTTGACCGTAACAAATTTTATTGTTATAAAATTAACAATGATTGTCAGAGATGCTATTGTTAAGAATCCTTTATTATGATTGGTCAAATATCATGTGCATCCATTTACGGAGGTGCACACTATAGGTCCAGAACCCAGAATCTCTTGCATGTGCAGAATATAGAGGGCATGCACTTAGTTCTAAGTTCTGATGCTGGGACCAAGCCAAGGTGTGCATTTAGAGAGGGTGTGCATTTACAGAGGTACACTTAGGGAGGTTAGACTGTATTCAAAATGAGATTTACTCTTTTTTTTTTGCTGGATTGCTATCTGCTTTTAGTGAAAAATATATATAAAAGAAAATTATAGTTTTACAAATTTGAAAGCATTTTGTATAGTAGGCTATTGATCTCTATTTTCTTTTTTATCTAGAGTTTGATCTTGATTTTTGATCTTGATTCTTGATTCTTGCACTTCGCTATAAACAACTATCGTATTTATAAAAAAAAATTTTGTCAGTTTTTGTATCAATCTTTACCAAATATGCTATATGCTATTGTTTTTTATAATATTATTAATCCCAAATTCTGATTTATCAAAATGCTTATTGTATTTTATTGTTTTTTTATTAGAAAATATATTTTTGAATTTATTAATAGTTAATTGTATTTTATCATTATAATAAAAAAAATTAATATATTTATTAAAAAAAATTTAGTAATCTATAGTACTGATTTTGGAATGCAAGACTTCTTTGATTGGTATAAATTAAATTGTAAAACTCAATCTCAGATTTGTTTAGTTAGATTACATTATTCTATAATAGTTTAAGTTAAAATTTTATAACAAAAAATTATCCAAGAATAGTAATTCTTTACAGATATAATATCTTGAATATTGTGTTGTGAAGTGATGATATCGAATAATCAATGAACACAGTCAATGTGCATATAAATGGAACCTAAAAATCTTTTGAAATTTGATAAAAGTATATGTAAACTTCAGATTTCTACTACTTTTAAACTAGTGCATCTGCAAGAATAAAAATAATTTCTCATTTTTAAATTAATAGTATTGTTTTTTTTGTAGCTTAAATCATATAAAATTAAAATTTATTGGTGTATTATTATAGAACATATCAAAAGGATTCAAAAATTTTACTTTTATTTGTGTACATGCATTCATTCAAAAATATTGGAAATTCAAAGTTCAGGTATCTTTCTATTGAAATTTTCTAGGGCATAAAAAATTGATTGTGTGTGCATAAATTTAATGCTTATTATTAAATTAATTAATAAAAAAAATCTAAAGATCATAGTATACAATCTGATCCACAATAAAAAATTGTAGTGAAATAATATTGCAGTAGGATACACGATATTCCTTCTGCTATATAATAGATACTATTTACTCCTGTACTTCTGTTACTTTAAATTATGCCTCTTGTAGAATAAAATTAAAAAAATTGTTAAAAATTTATTAAAGATTTGTTGCTATATTCTATGACACTTTTTTCTTTTTATTTTATAACTATCTGTTGCTGATCTTGAAATGTAATCCTTTTTTGATTGGTATAGATTAAGCTGTAAATTTGATCTCAGATCTGTTAGTTAAATTTATGCAGTTCTATAATAGGTTTAAGTTGGAATTTTAGAACAAAAAAATATGGATACAGTATCAAAAATGTTGTATTACATAATAATTTATCAATATCAAAAATAATGGTTAATATGTTATACATAGAGCCTAAAATTTTCTGAAATTCTGTAGAAGTGTATGTAAACTTCAAATTTCTGCTACTTTTGAACTGGTTCATTTACACAATTATGAATATAATTTTTGTATTCTCTTTGCTTGCTATGTAATACTGCAAAGCCACTTCCTCATTTTTTATAATGGCATCTGTATTTTTTTTAGCTAATTTTATTTTAATTATCTAATAAAATCAAAAAGACCTCTGTAGCATTATAGAGAATATCAATGAGAATCCAAAAATTATACTTTTATTTGTGTACATATGCTAATTCAAAAGTAGTAGAAGTTTAAATTTTGCTTATTTTTTCTGTTTAAAATATTGAAAATTTTCTAGCCTAAAAAAACTTGATTTTACCTAGTATAACAAACCTCAATCTCGTATGCATATGTGCATTATTAAAATAAAAACCTCAAGATCAAAATATGCAATCTGATCTACAATAAATGATTGTAGTGAAACTATATTGTATTAGAATAAATAATATTTCTTTTATTACTAGATAATAAATGTTATTTGTTCTTGCACTTCTACCACTTTACAATTATGTCTTTTGTCTAAAAGAAAGAAGTTTGTTATTCTTTTTAGACAGAAAAGCATCTTGTCGGCCTCTAAAAAATTTTTTATAATTATGCTTTCTTGTAAAACAAACAAAATTGTTAAAAATTTATTAAAAATTTGTTGCTATATTCTTCAATACTTTTTTAACTATCTATTGCTGATCTTAAAATGCAATCCTTTCTTGATTAGAGTAAATTAAGCTGTAAATTTGATCTCAGATCTGTTAGTTAAATTTATGGGTTCTATAATAGGTTTAAGTTAAAATTTTAGAACAAAAAAATGTAACTCTTTGTAGATACAATATTGAAAATATTGTATTATGTATTGATTCATCAATATCAAAAATGATAGTTAACAAGTTATAATAGAACCTAAAAATTTTTTAAAATTCTGTAGAAGTGTATGCAAACTTCAGATTTCTGCTACTTTTGAACCAGTTTGTATACAAGAATATAAATGTAATTTTTGTATTCTTTTAGCATACTGTATAATGCTACAAAGCCACTTTCTCATTTTTAATAATGCTATCTGTATTTTTTTTTATTTTAATTATGTAATAAAATCAAAAAAGCCTTTGTAGCATTATAGAGAATATCGAGAGAAATCCAAAATTATGCTTTAATTTGTGTACTCATGCTAATTCAAAAGTAGTAGAATCTTGAATTTTGCTTATTTTTTCTGTTTGAAATATCAGAAATTTTCTAATCTAAAAAAACTTGATTTTAAAATCTTGTATATATGTATGTATTAAAATTAGAGGTGGGCACTATGCGCATGACTACATGCATGTATGCAATTAATTCTGGCCAGCATTAAGAATTAAATTATAACTTTGGTCAAAATGTGCATGCATATATGCAAAAAATGCATGTGCATGTGTATGCTAAAATAAAAATTTTGCATTTTGCCCATCTTTAATTAAAATAAAAACCTTGAGATCAAAATATACAATCTGATCTACAATAAATAATTGTAGTGAATCTATATTGTATTAGGATAAAGAATATTTCTTTTATTGTTATGTGATAGATATTATTTGCTTTTGCATTTTTGCTACTTTACAATTATGTTTTTATTTGAAAAGAAGAAGATTGTTATTATTTCAGACAGAAAAGCATCTTGTTTGCCTCCAAAAAATTTTTTAAAATTCATTGCTATATTACTATATATTTGCATATATTGTTATTACATAATTTAGAATTCTTAGAATCCAATCAACTCTTTCTGATGATCCCTCGTAGCAAATTTTTCAAGAACACCGACCTACGAAAACTCTATAGTTAACATGTCTATACACAACAAAACTTCACCAAGCTGCTATTAGGTACAAAGTCCATTCACTGGATGTTTTGCGCCTGAAATAGAGTTAAAAAAGATTTGCAGACTTTTAAGCGAAGCACCTTGGCGGGCTTTGGTACTATTGATCAAAGACGTAGTAGAGAAACTCTGGAGCTTTGTCAAGTTCTATGGATATGAAAGTAGAAGTAGAGGCTTGGTTAGATATGTATTCTATACAGCATAATTCCTTCAAACTCCTTTAAGTTTGGTACTTTCCCTCGAGTCCCTTTGGTCTTTTCAAAATTTCAAAAAGTAGGTATTTCGGTTTACCCACTCCAAAAGATCAGCAGTGTTTACTTCTTCCAAATTAGGATAGCGCCTTCCGAATTGGAATCAACGTCACAAGTGAGGTCCGTTTCTGCGTACGAGATAAACAAAAAGGATGTGTCAGAGGTCGGGAGAAATGATGTAATGAAATTTCTTTCTAGAACATCCCATTAGGCGTATAGATTTTTTCTTTTTCTTTTTCTTGATGTACATACAATACTATATAATTTTTATAATCTTGCACAGGCATTGATAGTGCTATCATGCATTTCTTTCTTTTTGCTTTTTTCTTCTTTCTTTTTATTTTTATTTTTTTTGGTCGAATTTGGTTTGTCGTTTAGATAGTAGTTAGTATTTCCTCATTTTATTTTTCCTTTTATTTTTTCTCCTTTTTTGTTATAGTTTTCTTATAGTAGGTTCTTTCTACTAGAAAGGTTAGGGGAAAAAAGTCTAAAAAGAAGGCAATCTTGATATGGTTAGCATGTGCCAGCCGGTGATAGGAGGGAACACATTCTCAGTAAGTTGAGAATCTGAATTGAGGCAAAACTTTGCTAGGCGGGTCGCACTTGGATAAAATCGGGTGAGCTTTCTGTTAGAGTAGAATGTATATATGTACAAACGCAGTCTATAATAAAGTCTACAGACACAGAAGGCAGGATTGCTGAATTTAAAAAAAATAAAAAATCTTAGAATCTGTTAGAAAACTATTATCTAGTTTAAATGAAAAATTTGTCAACTAATTAGATGAACTTATCATTAAAGATAATAAAAATTCTCAATTTTGGCTTAATCACATTTCTTTTTTAAGAAAGTATAGGCACGAAACTATTGATCTCTTATTGATATCAATTACAGAAAATAATAATGATAATACTAACCCATTTTTTATTGTATTATTTGATCAATAATAATATAGTGCAGGACACCTAAAGATGGAAGTCATATAACTTGTTTCATTTTCAAAAATTTATAATCAAATTTGATGTTTTTTTGAAATTTTGCATTTTGATTGGTTAAAAATTAATTTTTTTAAAATTAAATTTTAAAATTAATTTTAAAATATTTTAAATTAATCAATAGCAGTGAGCCAAAACACGTAACTTGTTCTATTTTAAGGTAATTTTTTCTGTATCATATAAAAATAGCACACTTTTAAACTTATATATATTAAAAATATATAATAAGTTAGAGCCACTAAGTTGTAGTAAATTAGTTAAACTACAAAATAGCGGCCCATTTTTTTTGATATTATTTTTATAATAAATGCTATTAGCTTTTAAAGTTTGGGAAGCCTTTAGGTGTCCTACACTGTATCTAAAAAAAACATTGTCACTTAGTTAATAAATAAATAAATAAAAATAATAATAATAATAAAAATAAAACAAAAAAAATGCAGGATAAAAATTGATTAAGAAAATTTTTAAGCTTCATCTCATAAGCCTTTTAATATACTTTTTTAATAGACTTTTATTTTATATGTATTTGTATTTGATATTTTTGCTATATTGGAAAAATATAAATAAAATACTATTGATAAAAAAAATAGAACAAAATTTTTCTTTTTACATAAATAGCTACATAAATTGATTTTTTTAAAAAAACATAAAATATTCAATAATAAAAATAATACCTGTAAATTCTTAATTGTATTATGTTTTTAATATTTATTTCCTTTTGCTTTATTAAACAGTTAGTGGAAATAGTAAATTTCTAAATAGAACTGCAGTATATCATGTTAGTAATAATAAAGATGAGTTTAGAGAACTCAGCTACAAAGGTTTTACTGAAAATTCTAAGACCTTAATAGTTGATTTCAAAAGAAATTCTATCATCCTTATAATAGGAAGATATATATCACCAAGATACTAAATATGTAAGTTTGCTTATTTTACTATTGTCTTGCTTTACAGTTTATAAAATTTATTATAGTTCTCTTTTTAGCTTAGTCTTATCCAAGCTGTTCCTCTTCATCCCATCAAACTGATTTTGCTTGTGTGCCAGAAGATCTTTTTTACATACTTCCTCTCCTTATTTATACTGCATCTGCTATTACTAACTTATACAAATTTAATTATACCATAAAAAGACAAAGTTTTATATCATTTATAAACTATACAATCCTGTAACTGGCCAAAAAGATATTGACTCTAATGTAATCGTATCTTATACTAATGCAAAAAATAATGCAAATGGTTGTTATGATTTACTAAAAGATAGTGTAAAAATGTGTTGTATCTGCTATTAGAGGTTAAAACTTAATACAAATATTTAAATCTATTATATAATCTTCACTGATTAAATAGAGTTATGCCATGAATGAATTAAGTTTATTGATCCAACCCTCTCCTGAAAAAGCAAAAACTAAAGAATTAAATAACCAACTTAATAGCATTGAAGAACAATATGCTTCTCAAACCTTTAACAAAAAAAGAAAATTTGTCTTTTTTCTTTCTTCTTAAAAGCTTCCTCCTTGAAGTCTTTATCTAATAAACCTTTAGCCACAAATCTTAAGAATCTTGCAAACCAAATCAAAAGCAAAAACCTGAACTACAAGTAGGGTTCCTCAAATTCAAATCAAATCAAATATTGGATCAATTTGAATTTGAATTTGATTTGAATTTGAATTTTTAATAGTAATTTTCAAATAAAATCAAATATTTGTCAAATTAAATCAAATTTGGCAATATTTGAATTTGATCAAATCAAATATAGTCAAATTTGAATTTGAATTTGATCAAATATTTGATTCAAATATTTGATGATCAAATCAAATTGTGGAACCCTAACTACAAGAACCTTTTAGTGAATCATCTAATAAAAATTAAATAAATTCGATCACTTTGTTATAGTCATTTTTCTTTGTAATATAAAATTTGTTGATGCTTAAAAATATAACACTTTAATAAATACTATCTTTGCCTGCAATATCTTATGCAAACTTTCATCTTTGATATGCTGATTTAATTATTTTATAATCTTAATTTATAAACTGCTTGCTATACTTTTGTTGCACTTCCTAGTAAATGGCTATGACTGCAATTTAATAATTATATTGAATCATATTAAGCAATTTATTTAAATTTATTAAATTGTATTATTAAAAAAAAGTGTATTGCTTTACCTTCTAATAAAAAATAAATCTTTTACTGATTTAATTTCCAAGTATATCATAACAATGTTTAATTAGTAGCTTGAACTTTAAAATAAAAGTTATCTCCTTATATACTATCATATTTTAAAGTATTTTCTGTATAAATCTTATTTGTATTTTTTCAAATTCAAAAAAGAATTCTAACTAACTAATTTTATTATAAATAAACTTAATTATCCTATTTTTACCTTACCTTTTTACTGTTTTTTCAGAACTTTCTTACCTTTAATCTGTAAAAAAAATTATCATATATTATAACTAATTACAATATTCTTACTTTTCCTCTTATTATCTTTGATTCAGATAATTTTCCCAATACAAATTCTCTTAATAGCTCTCAATACACAGATTTATTCTACTTAAATTTTTTAAGATCTGAAATAAATCAAAACTTATCAAATGCTCTGGCTCCTAACAATAACCATTTGTTACCAAATCTTAATTTACCTCTAGACGATGTGATTATTCCTTTTTCTTAACAAATGGACCTTTAACACCTTTTAACATATTTTTAAACTAAGATTTTAACTAATTACCCTTCTATTTCATGCTCATACTGTTCAATGCTTATGATAAAATCTTCTGCTCTTATTATCAAACAGAAGATTATTCTTTGTCTTCTATTTTCAATATCACTGTATATACTCAGATAAATAATCAAAACTCTATCCAAGTTGCAGTTTGCAGTGGATATAAAAAACCATCTACTAAATGATATTCATTCAAATTAATATCTATTTCTTCTAAAATTTGTAATATCCCAATGCAATATAGAAAAATCTCTTCTAGTTCATATAAATTGCTTATTAGATTGCTCATCTACAATTATTGTCATCTTGAAGGATTGATAGGAATCACTTATAATTACAGATCTTTGCAAATATACTCAGCTTCTATTGGCATGTATCTAAATGCTGATGAGCTGATATTATGGTTTTATCACACTTTACTTCTAGCTTATGAATGGTTAAAACAAAATAATATCCTAATTAGAAAGTATCATTTAAATTTAATACCTACTCCTCCAACTCTAACTTTTTCTGTTATTATCCCTTTAACTTTAGCAAAACAATCACTTGATGGTCACTCTTTTTGTAACCTTCATTACACCAATCTTCCCAATTGAACTCTGCACCTGCCTGATTTGGTAGTTCTAAACCATCTATTTTCTCATGAAATTCAAGATCAAGATGCTTATCACACCCATTTAATTGCTACTATATTAACAAATAATAACAATACAAACCTTCCTATTCTTTTTAACAATTCTGATCTGGAAGCTCTTATTTTTTCTGACTTATTTTCCAATGGTAAAGGTCATTATAAAAATACCGTATATTCCTGAAAATAAGCTATCCAAAAATAAGCTACCCCCTGATTTTTTTAAAAATCTCAAAAAACGCGTTGACAGTTGCTACATATAAAACTTTTTTTTACTAAGTAAACTTTAAAAGTTCGATTAAGTAAAGTTGTTCAGCGCATCAAAACACACCTATAGTAAAAATTTGGTGTCATTTGGACAACTTTTTATTAGTACGTTTTCAATTTTTTCAAAAATGGCTATACGCTGAAAATAAGCTACCTCCTGTTTTTTCGTATAAATTTTGGCCCAAAAAAGGTAGCTTATTTTCAGAAATATACGGTATCAAAAAGCAACTAAACCTTCATCCTTTCATTGATTCCTATGAAAAGTGTATAAAATCAAGAATGTTATACCTGGACCCCAGTTTCATTTATAATGGTATTTAACATATTGGTCTTACCTTACTTTAGAAAAAAAATCACTTTCAGAACCAGCACCCTTTACTTTCTATTATTTGGTTAATTGCCAATGCTACCCAACAATAGCAGATCTAATTGCTGAAAGTTTCTACAATAATTGCCCTATTATTAATAAATCAAAGTCTACTATGATTCTTTCTTATATCAGAACTGCTGTTCCTTTTTTTTTTAATAAAAACAATACTAGATATTAATACAAACCAAAACTTGGTTAATTATTATTTTACCTATTTTTCTTTAATCCCTTGATATTTCCTTAATTGTTTAATTTACTAATCAGTTACTCAGTTAACTATCAATCTATTAACTGATTACTTATATTTATGTTATGTCTTATCTAAGTAAAATCTTTCTAACTCTTTCTTAATATCATTATAACACCTTAAATTTGACTATTTATTAAACTTTTATAGAATTTTCTATCTTATTATATTAGATTAGATTGTGTTAGTTGTTTACAAACCATTTAGTAAATTAACTACTTAATTAACAAATTTATTAGTCATTAGTTTACAATAATTAACTTATATACAGTTTTTTTTTAATTCTTTTACTAATAATCCTTTAACAAATCACTAATATTCACTACTTCAATTTGATTCCAGATTAATACTATGATATGCATATATGGCCTATACCAGAATTTTTATATTATAACAATGACTAAACACAAATAGTCACACTTGTACTGGATATTGCTTACTACTGATAATCAGAACACTTTACCTTCCAATCGTTCTTTACATATATATATGTTTTACTAAAACTATTGTTATCCTATATCCACTTCTTCAAAGATATTAGATAACTAGAGCGATCTTAGACAGTGAACACTTTGTGTAACCTCACTTTGTTACTGTGATATATCTAAGTCGGAAGGCGTTTTTTAATAAAACTTAACAAAGAAGATTTAAGGCAATTTGCAATTACGAAAGAGGCTACAATTAGAAGTATATGAGGATACT